>CAHIKZ030000657.1:1560000-1640000 GCA_903632075.3 Acanthosepion pharaonis
AATATTTTATGAAATTTTCTAAAAAAATTGTTTTATAGAATCTTTATAGAATTATATTTTATTTGCAAATTTTTTTTATCGAGATTTTATACAAATTTTTCTTTTACAGAAATGATATACTTTTTATTTTATAGAAAGTATATTTTGTAGAAAGTATATTTTTATTTTATAGAAAGTATATTTTTATTTTATAGAAAGTATATTTTGTAGAAAGTATATTTTTATCTTATAGAAAGTATATTTTTATTTTATAGAAAGTATATTTTGTAGAGATTATATTTTTATTTTATAGAAAGTATATGTCATAGAAGTATATTTTGTAGAAAGAATAGTTTTATTTTATAGAGAGCAAATTTTATAGATGTTCATATTGTACAGTGGTTATTATTGTAAAAAAAATGTTTTGAGAGAGTTTATTGAAAGTATATGAAATATTTATAGAATTCTATTTCATAGAAATTATATTTTATGGAGATTTTTATAGAAATTATATTTCATAGGGATTTTTAGATATGATATTTTATTGAAATTTTATTTTATAGAAATTTTACTTTTTAGATGCTATATTTTATAAATATTTATATTTTATAGGTATCTTAATTTTATAGAAAAAATTATTTTGTAGAAATTTTATTTTATAGATATTTCTATTTTAAATAAATTGCGTTCTTTAAAATTTTTATTTGATAGAAATTTTATTTTATAAAAATTATATTTTCTAGTTATTCATATTGTATTGAAATTTTAAATTTAGCATATTTTACAAAATTATGTTTTAGAGAAATGATATTTTATAAATGTTTCGCGAATTTGCTTAAACGTGATGGAAAGGAATGACTTAAAATAATTTCAGTATTTCTTCTTATAAATGACACATTTCGTAAATAAATTAACACAAAAATTCATACATATATGAAAAAGTGATTGTTCCATATTGTTTTAAAAGTCTTAATGTCTAAACCTCAGAGCGTTCCTGGGTAAGACGATAAACTACGTCCGACTGCAATGCCCCTGATCAGGAGGTTTTGAGGAACGTGGAACCACATTTTAATTGTTGGTGTTCCCAGGTCCACCCTGAGCCGGGAGGAGGGGGTAGCATCTATTAGGGTCACCGCTATGGGCACATAATTACCTCCCAAAACTGGTGTCAAAACATTATAAAAGTGTAAAAATAGGTTTTGATACCAGAAATACTTTTTTGTAAAAAATTATTTCCAGCAATAAATTTTTGAAGAAAAATTATTAGCAGCAATACAGTTTTGAAAAAAATATTACCAGCAATACAGTTTTGAAAAAATATTACCAGCAATACAGTTTTGAAAAAATATTACCAGCAAGACAGTTTTGAAAAAATATTACCAGCAATACAGTTTTGAAAAAATATTACCAGCAATACATTTTTGAAAAAATATTACCAGCAATACATTTTTGAAAAAATATTACCAGCAATACATTTTTGAAAAAATATTACCAGCAATACATTTTTGAAAAAATATTACCAGCAATACAGTTTTGAAAAATTATTACCAGCAATATATTTTTGAAAAAATATTAGCAGCAATACATTTTTGAAAAAATATTACCAGCAATACAGTTTTGAAAAAATATTACCAGCAATACAGTTTTGAAAAAATATTACCAGCAATACATTTTTGAAAAAATATTACCAGCAATACAGTTTTGAAAAATATTACCAGCAATACATTTCTGAAAAAATATTACCAGCAATACCGTTTTGAAAAAATATTACCAGCAAGACAGTTTTGAAAAAAAAATATTACCAGCAATACATTCTTGAAAAAAAAATATTAGCAGCAATACATTTTTGAAAAAATATTACCATCAATAAAAATTTGTCGGCATTAAATAACCCATTGAATTTGAGAGGCCGTAAATCAAACCAAACCAAATCAAACCAAAACCAAACCTTAGAAAGGCATTATCAATTCATCGGTTAAAAGAAAATATTTGAATATTTTGTGTCTTAAACTCGGAAACGTATTTTTTGTTGTTAATAAGTGATGTTTACTTATTGTGCCTAGAATTTGTATTGAAATATGATAATGACCTGATGTTTGATATATTTTTAAATTCATCGTGTGGACCGCTTTTCATTTTGCATATAGTGCGCATATTCGTACTTAGCTTCTATGACTAGCTCTGTTTTTTTTTTGTTTTTGTTTTTGCATTGTGCAGGTGTCGTTTTATCAGTTGCTAAGTACGGTACATTGTTTTAAGGATCACTTTGATGTTTTAAAAGATATATTTAAAGATATATTTATCAAAGAAATTTTTAGAAATTTCTGATTTTATAAAATTTAGGAATTACCCTCCAAATATATCAGCATTTTAATCATATTGATTTACATTTTAATTTAAACATATCGAAACCATAACATTTGCACCTCAAAGAGAAACATCTTCGTTTTTCTTCTTCGGTTTGAACATATACTTCTTCTTGTAAAACAGGTGGTGTACTTTTTTTTGATTGATTCATTCATTTTTTACGGACCATCAACCCATTGCAGGTTATTTACAACCAGAAAATATTTCTAGATTGTAAGAATATTTTTTGGTGAGGCAAGATGATAATGGTTTAGTGATACAAGTTTTACTAATTAACCCATAGCTAGGGGGAGAAGAGGTTGATTCATACCTTTCCCAAGGGTATTTGCGCGTAAGTGAATATAACGAACCAAAATGGAATTGAAACTCGGCCATCCGATTAACAATTCCGAACCATTACCCATTAAACCATCCACACAGCCAAGCTTAGATCATCTGGTATTCCCAAGCGATCACCCATTTAAGTACTGATCAGGGTCAACGTTGCTTAACTTCAGTGATCGTACGAAAACTGGCGTTTCAACGTGAGATATATCCAATGATGGGTATAAACAGATAGATAGATAGATAGATAGATATGGACAGACTTGGATAGGTAGATAGATAGATAGATAGATAGATAGATAGATAGTGAGTGAGTGAGTGAGAGAGAGAGAGAGAGAGAGAGAGAGAAAGAGAAAAAGAGGATTTGAAAGTCGTTTAGTAGAAAAAAGAGAAAATTGTAATGATGCCTAGAATAGAAAATTTTAGCAGCAACATATAGGTAGTGACCAGGCTCGACGTTGCTTAACTTCGGTGATCGTATGAGAACTGGCGTTTCAATGTGGGATATATTCAATGATGGATATAAACATAGATATGAACAAACTTGAATAGATAGATAGATAGATAGATAGATAGATAGATAGATAGATATGATCAGACCGAGATAAATACATACATAAATAGATATAAACAGACTTAGATAGACAGATAGATAGATAGAGATAGAGAGAGAGAGAGAGAGAGAGAGAGAGTGTGTGTGAGAGAGAGAGAGAGATAGAGAGAGATAGAGAGAGAGAGGATGTGAAAGTCTTTGAGTAAAAAAGGGAGAAAATTGTAAAGATGCCAAGAATAGAACATTTTAGCAGAGACATATACCTAGTGACCAGGCTCGACGTTGCTTAACTTCGGTGTTCATACGGAAATCGGTGTTTTAATGTGATGTGTCCATAAGTCTTCAGAAATGAATTCTCTTCTTGAGTTACTCAGTTGGTTATTAAGACACCATTGAGTGATTTTGTGTAATGTGTGACCAGCGCATTCACAATTATGGTACGAATAGCTTATTGGCAAGACATTTCATCCTCCTGGCTGGTCAGCATTCTGCAACTTATGACTTTACCCAATGCTTCTCTGACCTAAACTCTAACCACTCAATATTAATTTTAATAACTCAAAAGCCAAGCTAGTAACCGAGTAAACCCTGAATTTTCCCTAGTCGTGATAAACGGTTGCTTTCTCAACGAGGCTAATTGTTTTGAACATCTACCGGAAATCAGGTTCCCCCCACACTGCAAGTGGACTGTTATAACGGTAATAGTAATATTAGCCGTTTCCCTATAAGGAAACATTTGACATTCATTGACCACGCAGCCAGTACTGCTTTCGTTTGAAATTGATAAAATCTGTCTCTTAAAACAATTTCATTAGGAAAACATGTTTCTCAAGTCCAGTAGCTGTTATCGCTCTTTCCAGTATTGATGGGGATTTCTTTCCTAACCTTTTATTTGAAATTGTGTGGAATGTCTACATTTTGATTATGCAGTTATTTTCTCTTCTAGTTACATGTGCTAGTCATTTTAGCTGTTACTGCTGTTGGTAGTCCTCAAATGATGTGGTTTATGTTATTTGTTATCTGTTACAGTTTGTGATTTTGTAGCACCAGTCCAGAATATTAAAAGAAGGTTGACCTTTGACAAGACCGTTAGGCTTTACTCGCTCAAAGCCTTTTTTCACCACTGATCTGAGAAAGCGGCAGTGTATCCAGCTGACAGTTTAGGTATTTCTGACTGGGTTTGGTGCCACGTAAGCCATCCACATGAACGTCTAGATCTGACGAGGTTATTTAAGAACATTACTCGAGTTTTCAGGTGATGTTTTTGTTTTTGGCGAAGCTACCTGTAGCACAGCCTATTCTATGTTCATTTTTTCTCTTAAAATTAATTTGTTACAAGTAATCCATATGCTGATGTATCTGAAGTGTTTAGTATTTACTAATTCCACATCCTGAGTTTTTTATGATGGGTTCAGGGTCGGTGCCATCACTGCTTTCATCCCAATTCCAAATCATAGTTTCTGTTTTGGAAAGGTATATCTTTTTAGACTTCGCTCTCCTCACAACATCTGTTAGAATTGAAAAATATTGCTATTTTATCAAGTTAGGAGGACGTCCTGTTCATAATATAAATATAGTGTCAAATTGATCCCTGACTTAATAGAGAGTTTGTCAATCAAGGGGGGGGGGTTAACAGGAGCGAGACGGTCAATCAGGAAGGAGTTCCTTAACAGGAGTGAGATGGTCAATCAGGAGGGAGTTCCTTAACAGGAGTGAGACGGTCAATCAGGAAGGAGTTCCTTAACAGGAGTGAGACGGTCAATCAGGAGGGAGTTCCTTAACAGGAGTGAGACGGTCAATCAGGAGGGAGTTCTTAACAGGAGTGAGACGGTCAATCAGGAGGGAGTTCCTTAACAGGAGTGAGACGGTCAATCAGGGGGGTTCCTTAACAGGAGTGAGACGGTCAATCAGGAGGGAGTTCCTTAACAGGAGTGAGACGGTCAATCAGGAGGGAGTTCCTTAACAGGAGTGAGACGGTCAATCAGGAAGGAGTTCCCTTAACAGGAGTTCCTAACAGGAGTGAGACGGTCAATCAGGAGGGAGTTCCTTAACAGGAGTGAGACGGTCAATCAGGAGGGAGTTCTTTTAACAGGAGTGAGACGGTCAATCAGGAGGGGAGGGAGTTCCTTAACAGGAGTGAGACGGTCAATCAGGAGGAGTTCTTAACAGGAGTGAGACGGTCAATCAGGAGGGAGTTCCTTAACAGGAGTGAGATGGTCAATCAGGAGGGAGTTCCTTAACAGGAGTGAGATGGTCAATCAGGAGGAGTTCCTTAACAGGAGTGAGACGGTCAATCAGGAGGGAGTTCCTTAACAGGAGTGAGACGGTCAATCAGAGGAGGGTTCCTTAACAGGAGTGAGACGGTCAATCAGGAGGAGTTCCTTAACAGGGAGACGGTCAATTCCTTAACAGGAGTGAGACGGTCAATCAGGAGGGAGTTCCTTTAACAGGAGTGAGACGGTCAATCAGGAGGGGAGTTCCTTAACAGGAGTGAGACGGTCAATCAGGGGGAGTTCCTTAACAGGAGTGAGATGGTCAATCAGGAGGGAGTTCCTTAACAGGAGTGAGACGGTCAATCAGGAGGGAGTTCCTTAACAGGAGGAGACGGTCAATCAGGAGGGAGTTCCTTAACAGGAGTGAGACGGTCAATCAGGAGGAGTTCCTTAACAGGAGTGAGACGGTCAATCAGGGAGGAGTTCCTTAACAGGAGTGAGATGGTCAATCAGGAGGGAGTTCCTTAACAGGAGTGAGATGGTCAATCAGGAGGGTGTTCCTTAACAGGAGTGAGACGGTCAATCAGGAGGGAGGTTCGGTTAATCAGGAGGAGTTCCTTTAACAGGAGGACGGTCAATCAGGAGGAGTTCCTTAACAGGAGGAGACGGTCAATCAGGAGGGAGTTCCTTAACAGGAGTGAGGCGGTCAATCAGGAGGGAGTTCCTTAACAGGAGTGAGACGGTCAATCAGGAGGGAGTTCCTTAACAGGAGTGAGACGGTCAATCAGGAGGGAGTTCCTTAACAGGAGTGAGACGGTCAATCAGGAGGGAGTTCCTTAACAGGAGTGAGACGGTCAATCAGGAGGGAGTTTCTTAACAGGAGTGAGACGGTCAATCAGGAGGGAGTTCTTAACAGGAGTGAGACTGTCAATCAGGAGGAGTTCTTAACAGGAGTGAGACGGTCAATCAGGAGGGAGTTCTTTAACAGGAGACGGTCAATCAGGAAGGAGTTCCTTAACAGGAGGAGACGGTCAATCAGGAGGAGTTCCTTAACAGGAGTGAGACGGTCAATCAGGAGGAGTTCCTTAACAGGAGTGAGACGGTCAATCAGGAGGACGGTCAATCCTTAACAGGAGTGAGACGGTCAATCAGGAGGGATTTCCTTAACAGGAGTGAGATGGTCAATCAGGAGGGAGTTCCTTAACGGGAGTGAGACGGTCAATCAGGAGGAGTTCCTTAACGGGAGTGAGACGGTCAATCAGGAGGGAGTTCTTAACAGGAGTGAGACGGTCAATCAGGAGGGAGTTCCTTAACAGGAGTGAGACGGTCAATCAGGAGGAGTTCCTTAACAGGAGTGAGACAGGAGTCTTAAAGGAGGAGGGAGGGTGTTCCTTAACAGGAGTGAGATGGTCAATCAGGAGGGAGTTCCTTAACAGGAGTGAGACGGTCAATCAGGAGGGAGTTCCTTAACAGGAGTGAGATGGTTCTGGATTTGGATACAAAAATGTCCTAACTGCATTACACTGTATCATATCTGTACTTTGTATTTACAAATGTCAAGTTTGAAACTTACGTCATTGTTAATTGTGTGCTACTAATGTTGTCCTTTTTCCCAATTTGTAATAGAACACAGTTATTGATGATGCAAGCATGGTTTCAAACTTGATATTTGTCAATAAGAACAAAGCACAGATAATTCATTAAGAAGTCAGGGATCAATTTGACACCATGTTTGTATTATGAACAAGACCCTCAATTTTAAAATGACAAAAGATCAATATTTTTCAATTCTAACAAATGTTGTGGCTTGAGGAAAGTTTAATGAATGGTAATCTACAAAAATTACCCAAATTTTCTCCTATTTTTGACACATGAACCAATTAACCTCAATAGTGCCTTCTTTAGATCCAGCATATTTTCAAACACAATCTAAATTTTTTTAGAGACAAATAATGGACAGCAGCTTGGATTGAGGAATTGGATTCTAGTTGAGTTTTTTACATTCACAAGTGCAAAAACCCTTGGGAAGGCTATGAATCCATCTTTTCTCACCCTAGCTATGGGTTAAATAGCAGGACAGACTAGGTCTTATAGCTTTGAGTGGCAACTGGTCTAGGAGAATGAATTCACAACCTATTTAACTATAGGTTAAATAGCTCCAGAAATCCGTAGAAATGTCCTAACTGTATTATACTGTATCATATCTGTTTCCATTTACAAATGTCAAGTTTGAAACTTCTATTATTGTTAATTGTGCACTATTGATGTTGTCCTTTTTCGATTTCTTTTTCTCTTATACTTAATTTTTTTTATAACAGATCCATTACGCCGAGGTGTCTGAATTATTTCATATTTACTAATTGCATATCCTAAAATATTTGGCTCACTCACCAGGTCAAAAACTACTTCACTACATCTGCCATGCATTATCTATATAAATATATAGATAGATAAAGCATGGCAAAAGTAGTGAAGGAATTTTTTTTTAAGTGGGGGAATGAGTCGAATATGTTCCTGGATCTTTAGCGATGGATCGTATAGTTCACTTGAAAAGTCAGGTCCGACCAAAAATGGAGTACTATTGACATATCTGGGCTGGTGATGCCTAATTCTCACTTCGCAGCCTTGACAGAGTTCAAAATATTTTACACAGCATGGTGGGGGATGAATTATTTTCTCTCCTACAACCCCTCCCTCCTCTGATGCAACGACGCAAGCCCATCGCTACTCTATCGCTATTTCCATGGCAAATGTTCATTCGTTATTGGTACCAGGTCAGACTATTAAAATCAAGTTAGCAGGCTCAGATCACAGATATTTTCGAGTTTGTCACGACTTTAATGCTCTTCGAGCGACCATTGTTATGGCCTTGTTCCATACTAAGCTAAGCTTAATAAATCAAACTAGAAATCCATATTAGAGCTATACTTAACAGGTTACTGTCGAGAACAATTTCTTTAATCTAGTGTATTCTATTCTGTGGCCGGAAGTCGTCTCCAACAACCAACTGTGGGGCAGGACCAGACAAACCCCAGTCGCGATTGACATCAAGAAACGGAAATGAAGATGGATCGCCCACACATTTTGCAAGCCTGCTCCTAGTGCCACCAAACAGGCCCTTGACGAGGGAAGCGAAAAGTGGGCCGGACAAAACAGACTTGACGCAGAGGTGAAGGCAGCCGGCACGACATTGGGCCTAGCTGAAGAGGATCGCCCAGAACCGCGTCCGCAGGAAAGGTATTGTTACGGCCCTATATATATGTAATATAGATATAATTCTATTCTCAAAGTTTGCTCCATCACTGTGAACTTGTGCCACTTAAACTAAGATTAATAAACAACTTGTATACCTTGTTCATACCAATGGTTAGCAAATTAATCTCGCCAGGCAACTCGTTTATGTAGTGAGTTCGATTCTCACGAGGTGTTTCTTTTTCAAGCCCTTAAAATCTTTTGCATGTTTATTATGTCTCTCCACAGTTTCCTGTCATTTGTAACTCTAAGCAACGTTTGTACTCTTTCTCCCATTTACAAATGGCCGACAATTGCTTTCCTCCACTTCCTATCCTTTGTAGGTCTAAGCAATATCCATCCCGTTACTGTCCTTCCTAGTCCCTGTTCAACCATCTATTTACATACACACGTTAATTAGTTTACTCGCTAATTCTCTCTGTCCCGCCCTTGCATTCAGTATGTCCTTTTGAGTGTTACATTCACCAAGCCCCACTTCCTCATTATATAACCCAGAAATTTCCACTCATTCCGATTAGCTTTTAAAATATCTAAATGAAAACTCCACTCAAGTAATGAACAAACAAAGCATTACCAGAAAAATGCCTGGAGCAGAATTTACACCCAAAGCACATTAAGTTAGCAGGATCTTTTTTGAGATTTGAAAGGGATTCTCGCATTTCCTACTACGCCATGGCACGCCTAACGTAGATTTGTAGACAAAAACAAAGAAATATACGAAAGGACTAATGGTCAGATATGAACTGAGATAGATAGATAGATATGAACAGATTAAGATAGATAGATAGATAGATAGATACATAGATAGAAAGAGAGAGAGAGATATGAAGAAAATCAGATATATAGATAGATAGATAGATATGAACAGATTAAGATAGATAGATAGATAGATAGATAGATAGATAGATAGATAGATAGATAGAAAGAGAGAGATATGAAGAAAATGAGATGGATAGATAGATATGAACCGAGATAGATAGATAGATACGAACAGATTAAGATAGATAGAAAGAGAGAGATATGAAGAAAATGAGATAGATAGATAGATAGATAGATAGATATGAAAATATTGATAGACAGATATGAAGAAAATGTGATAGATAGATCTGAAGAAAATGAGATAGATATGAAGAGATTAAGTTAGATATGAACAAATTAATATATATATATATATATATATATATATATATTGTGTGTATTTCGGCTGCATTTTTTCATTCATCCATGTTTCATTAAATAATATAGACAAGTGTTGTCTTTTTATTGTATGTAAATTCTTTTCATAACGTCTGATAAGCTTAATAACATTATCATTAAACGAAGAAAGAAAATCACAATATTGATCCATATTTTTAATCCAATCTAAGCTTTCGGCTTACATAAGCCATTATCAAAGATGTCAATTACTGTACAACATATTAAGCAATATACGGACAAGACAGTGATGACTGACACAATTATACTTCAACATGAAAACAATAGACAAAAACTAAAAATCCTTGAAGCAATATACATCAAACAGTTGAAACCCAACCTAAACAAAATCAACTATGGAATCTCTACAAATATCCTTAAATGTCTATAATTGGTAACAGAAGCCACTGGTTTATACCAACGGCTTCCCATACTTAATACTTCTCGAATTCACTCTCGCGTGGTCATGTGTGACGTCATGAGCTGCGGTGTGATTTTCGCTTCTAGCGTCTTATATGCACGTGTTTATCGTTGCTAGGAAACCATCCATGTAAACAATCACAGACTATCATCATATATATATATATGTATGTGTCGTGAATTACATTATAGGTAGATAGATGGATGATGACGGCTGCCACTGGTTGTCCAGTAAGACCATTGCATGTTATTGCAAGACTCAATTTTGACTTTCGAGAAAGTGGAGACAGACGTTCGACTGTATCAATCACACTCTAAGAAAGAAGAACATTTCAACATCATCGAATGCTGTCAAGTTGCAATAGAGTTTTTTTTGCAGTCTAGCTTGATATAGACGTATTTTTAACATCTCCATGGCCGTTGGTTCCATGAGAGCATTCACCCACACTTCGACAGGTCTTGATTTTTAATGCTGCGGGCGGAGGAATCGGTTCAGTCGCCGATGAACAGATAGATAAAAACAGACTGATATAGCTACAACACATATGACCATATTTAGATAGATAGATAGAAACAAGCTGATATAGCTACAACAGACATGACCATATTGATATATATATATATATATATATATAGATAGATAGATAGATAGAAACAGGCTGATATAGTTACAACAGACATGACCATATTGAGATAGATAGATAGATAAATAGATAGATAGATAGATAGATAGAAACAGGCTGATATAGCTACAACAGACATGACCATATTTAGATAGATAGATAGATAGATAGATAGATAGATAGATAGATAGATAGATAGATAGATCAGTCAGTTAATACGCTTGGGCGATCATGTCTCTTTCGATGCATGACTAGGCAGAAAATTTTCCCACAGTTGGCTGCCATTTATTTCTTGGGTAGTGTTATATAGAAATAAAGTGTTGCTGCCGACACTTGAGTTTGAACATAGATCGCCAGGGAGTAAACACAGGCGATCCCATTATTGAATTAAGTAGACCACGTGACCGTAAAGGAAACGCATCTATGTAGGAAGTAGCTGACGACTAACGATCGCTTTTACTCCTCTATCACTATACGGACAACTATCATCTACTCTGATCATTATACTTTTTCTCTATTCGGATCACTATACCAACGAGTATTATTGAACAAGTACTATTAATGCGAGTGCTATTCGAAGGCGTCTGACACCAGTATTGTTCAACGGTGTTACTATAGTTGTATCTGCGATTGCAAAGTCTCTACTACAACGAGCATTTCGAAAGTATCCGTTGGTATTACGCAAGTGACAACACGTGTTCGTTTACATCACGAAAGTTAGAGTGGTTACTAACCAAGGCTATAGAACCCAGACTGTCCTGTTATTCGACCTGTAGCTGAAGGGAGAAGAGATAGCTTCATACCTTTCATAGATAGATGGAAAGATATACATATATATATATATATATATATATATATATATATATATATATATAGAGAGAGAGAGAGAGAGAGAGATAGATAGATAGATAGATAGATAGATAGATAGATAGATAACTATGAAGAGAATGAGACTGATAAAGAGAAACGTAATAAGATTGAAATATAAACTGATACGAACAAATGGTAAAACTAATATAAACGAATATAAGACACAATGAGGGAGATGCATCTTTATAGCAAATAGATATAGTGGCTTTTACACGTACACAAATGTACTAAATGCTAAGTGAGTAAGGAAGATAGTGTTAGCGCCATTTTCCTAAATCAAGAAGGTACATTGACTTCAAAATTCAAAGTTTGAATTCCCACTTCTTATCAAGGTTCGATCACTGGCCACCAGCAACAGAAGCAAATATGCGAACATCCTCACTCGTCAAGCATGGCTTTGGCAGAAAGATATACCTATTTAGTAAATTATAAATTTTACAAGTACACGAATGTATTTATTGCTATTGGCATAGCCTTTTAGCTAGACTCGACTATTGACAAAAAGCGATAGAGTTAATTCGTTTTTATAAGGGGCGATGAAATGAACAGAACGAAATGAAAGAGAAACAGAGAGAGTGACAGAGAAAAAGCGAATATATATATATATATATATATATATATATATATATATATATATATATATATATATATATAGAGAGAGAGAGAGAAGTGTGAGTGAAAGAAAGATAGATAGGAAAAGAAAAGTAGAAAAAGAGAGAGAGCAAGAAAGAGGAAAAGAGATACAAAGAGAAAAGAAGGAAAGAGAGGAGGAGGAGGAGAAATAGACAGAATGCAAGAGAGAAAGAGAACGAAAGAGAGAGAGAGAGGGGGAAGAGAGAGAGATGAAAAATCGATGGAAAGAGCTAGGACAATAAGTAGAAAGAGAGAGGAAAAAAGAAAAGAAATAGGAAACAAAGCAGAGAGAGAGAGAGAGAGAGAGAGAGAGAGAGTAAAAGCAAGAGAAACATAGATACACAAGGTAATAGTCGGAGAAATAGCAAGAAAATCATAGAGATAGAGAAAGAAAGAGATAAAGAAATATTGAGAAAGATAGAGAGGAAGATAGAGCCAGAAAACAGAAAGAAAGAAAGAAAGAAAGAAAGAAAGAAAGAAAGAAAGAAAGAAAGAAAGTGAGAGATAAAATGATAGAAACAGAGAAAGAGAAAAAAAAAGAGAAGTATAGAAGAGGAGATGTAAGTGAAGATCGATAGATTGATGAATAATCAATGGAAAGAGTTAAACTGCTACGGTGTGTATTTGAACATATAAGCCAGTTAACACAAACAATATCATTGCAATGATATAATTCAACGCCTGTCCACTCAACTCGCCCACACGCACGCATTCCTCTGCACAAACGCATGCGCATTCGTAAAGGCAAACATAAAAGAGGTTTAGCCGCGTACGCTGGCAGGTAAATATAGGCTAATATGTTTGCAATGCATTTCAACAAATTTATAAATTGAATTACTTTCAGGGAGAATTCAAATCAATTTCAGCGATAAACTGGTAAAAAATATTCCATTTCTTACTGATAAATGCGCTTAATAAGGACACTTACTTTTAGTTGTATTAGATTCGTGAAATCACCCATGTCTTAAATAAAAAGGTTCGGCATTCTTGCATCTATCTTATCTATGTGTATATACTTTTCTCATCACACACACACACACAAATGTTAATATTTAAAAAAATATGTATTAATGAATGTAAAAGCATATTAAATTTACACATTTCACTGCCTAAAACGTTAATTTACAAACACACACGCATACACATATATCAGACATTAATTTGCACACGCACATACTCACATTTTTATATATTTGTTATTATTTTCATTTAAATCGATTTAAACTATACATTTTTGCAATATATATATGTATATATATATATATATATATATATGAAAATTATAATTTGTAAAATATATATCTTCTAATATTTTCATATGAATATTTCTTGATCTGCATATATATATATGTGTATATATATTAATAAATCTGAAAAAAGGAAATTAAAAATATGTGTATATATAGGCGTACAATATATTAGCATAGATAGAGACATACCTATGTGTATGTATTTGTATATATATATATATATATATATATATATATATATATATATATATATATTTATATATATATAGATATTTAATATATAGAGATAAATAAATAAAAATAGTGTAAAAATATATTTGCACACACAAACATATGCATATATACATACACACGCACACATATATATGTATATGCACCAAGAAAACAGAACAAGTGTGGCATTTAAAATGTCACTATAGAAATGTCAATATATGTACATACATACATACATACATACACACACACATATATATATATATAGTCTTATTTGCACAAAAACATTTTTGCACAAAATTTTATACATGCACATACATATATATTAAATATTAGACTTTTCTGAGCACAAAACTTACACACACACACACACACACACACACACACACATATATATATATATATATATATATATCAGTATTTACTTTCATTTATATGCATATATATATATATATATATATATATATATATATATATATATATATTTACATACATATATGTATGCATATAAATGAAAGTAATAAATATATATATATATATATATATATATATATATATATATATATATATATATATATATATATATATATATATATGTGTGTGTCTGTGTGTGACTATAGTGTCATTAATTATATACTAACATAGATATATATGCACATAATATATACACACACACATATATATATATATATATATATACATATATATATATATATATATATATATATATATATATATATTAATATTCATATTGAATGTGTGTGTATGAGTAGCGTAGGCGTGGATGTGTGGCATTTAAGGGGATTTTTTATGAAATAAAATTAGTTAATGTTCTTCTCATAATATTATCATAAAATAAAGCATAAATAATAATGGCAGGTAAACATATCTGTCAATAAAATCAGATACACGCCACGTTCAGTATATATGTATCTAAACCATAAACCGACAGACGTATATAGACAAACTGATATATATATATATATATATATATATATATATATATATATATATATATATATATATATATATATATATATATATATATATATATATATATGGAGAGAAAGAGGAGTTAGAAGTAACCTGAAATATAAAAGAAAAAGATAGATAGCTAACTAATTAGCTAGGTAATTATATATAGATAGAGAAAGAGAGAGAGAGAGAGAGAGAGAGAGAGAAGGAGTGAAGGAGACAGACAAACAGACAGATAGTGCATGAACTTACTCAAGTAGATAGATAGATAGATAGATAGATAGATAGATAGATAGATAGATATGAACAGAATATAGATCGATCATGAACAGAGTTGAAAGAAAGAAAAAGGATAGATAGATTGTGTTAAAAAATAAGTTAATAAATAGAAAGAAAAGCATGAAAAAATGTGGAAGGCACTGAAATTATGATACAAAAAAATATGAATTATTTAAACAAGATAGGAATTAGCGATTACGATTTAGCGTTTGATATCAGAAAGAATTTAGAAAGAAAGGAAGGAAGGAATAACCTGGAAACGGAGAAAAGATATAAAGAAAGAGATATATACAAAAATAAGAGATGGGGAGGGGAAAGAATTGCAGAAACATGATAGACAGAAATACCGTTTAACTGCCATAGCAGAAAGTGATTTTAATATCTACTGTTCTGTAATAGAATGAAATAATCGTTCAATTTATAATTTGTAACGGGAATTTATTTGGGTGGGGGAAGGAAGAGTAAAAATAGCAAACGATGATTCGTCATTTTAGTGGATCGGTTCATCGATTTCATGTAGAAATGAAAATCTTAACTTTTTATTTATTTTCGATTTTTTTAACTTGCCAGTATTTGATTAATTTTCCTATTACGAAACGGTTAACTCACTCGATTGCACAGAGTATGAAGTGCAATGACACCCACGCACTTAAGATGAGGACATTATCTGCATTTTCTTGGGATGTATTTTCAATTGGACTTGATAACATGGTATTGAATATTGTAAAGTGTGGTTCATTTGCTTTTCCTTTTTTTTTTTTTTTAGCATTTTTAACCAATCAGGCTTAGTTTCGCAGTATGTATCTAACTCAATATGGTCAAGTCTATAGTACCTATATCAGTCTGTTACTATCTATCTATCTATCTATCTCAATATTATCATCTCTATTGTACCTAAATCTGCCCATTTATATCTATCTATCTATCTATCTATCTATCTATCTATCTATCTATCTATCTCAATATTATCATCTCTATTGTACCTAAATCTACCCATTTATATCTATCTATCTATCTATCTATCTATCTATCTATCTATCTATATATATATATATATATATATATATATATATATATATATATATATATCAATATTATCATCTCTATTGTACCTAAATCTGCCCATTTATATCTATCTATCTATCTATCTATCTATCTATCTATCTATCTATCTATCTATCTATCTATCTATCTATTCCAGTCTGTTCATATCTGTCATATTGTTTTGTTATAAATGTTACGATTTGCGAATACAATTAAATATTCTTATATTAAATCGATGTCTGCGAACATGTTAAAATCTATTCAAAGTGACATATTCGCGCGAATACTGTTTCCTAGTTGGGAACTTTTGGTGAACTGTTTACCTTTATCTGTAATCCACTGGATCTGAAATTTCTTCAGATGAGCGCATGCGCATTTGTATCGATGAGATTATTTAAGGGTTTCACTCTTCGACACGAATTTTAAAGACTCCCAAAACCCCGTTCTTTGTCGCAGAACAGTATTCGCGACACTCACTGTCACTTCTTCTTTCGAACGACGACTGAGCGGTAATTACGCCCGCCTATTTACCTACCATCATGTGTCAGCTTTCATTTTTCGCCTTGATGGCCACACATAAACACTGTATCGATATCGTTTTCACTTCTGTTGACAAGAGAAATGGAACCGAGGCAGTGATGGCAACCCGTCTTTTCCGGCTTTGATTAAAGCCAATTATCGTGTCTCCTTTGTTTTGATTAACCATTCAGCCGGGTATCATTGTCCAGAAAGATGAAAATGGATTCGTATGATGCCTGATTAGATGATTTCATGCTTTAATTCTTTTATTTGGCATTCTCCATTTATTTTTCTTTCTTTTATATCCTTAAGAATTTTGTCTTTTTCTCTTAGTTTCTTATGTAGGTTCTTAATTTTTGATTCCTCTTTTTTATAATTAAAAGAAAAAAAAACAAAAACATCCCGCTTCCCGCTCTTGTAATTACGTTCGGCTACGTTTCTTTTGAGAATTTATTTATTCTTTATTTTGTTGCCAACGAGATATAGTCAGAAGAATAAGAATCTGGCCAGGTTCTTTGGTGCATGTGCACTATAACTCATGCGCATGCGCACATATAGACGCGTCCCAAACAAACGCCTTGGGGGGGGGTGTGTGAAAAAACCCCAAAAAAACTAATCGCAAATGTGAACTTCAGCAGCACGCAGACACATTATTCGTGAACATACATAATTACATACACTTGTACAAGCAGATACACATACACACGAAATATGCACATAGATATCCATACACGATTGCACACAATGAAGTCACGAGTTCCGTATCCCAATATGGCCGTATGGGCAGCAATACACCGCAATGTGTCCAGTAGACTATCCCACTTTAGACCACTTCTGAATTCAGCGTTTTCCTTCTCCTACACTGGTTGACACCTCAAAGCAATTTAGCATAAACTGATAAATTAACTGTTTTTTTTTTACAGGTTATCAAGCTTTTTCAGGTTATTTAAAACCTCAACATATTTTAGAAAACTTTTTTGTTTTGTTTTCTTAAGAGTGAATACTGCATTTAAGACTATTTTTAAACAATGATTTTTTTTCCAGATACAAGTGCTACTTTTTAACACATAGATGACGTGGGGTGGGGTCTTAAGATGGATCCAAACCTTTCCCCCCAGGGTATTTATGCGAAAGCAAACGTGACGGTCTCGTTCGACTCCCGCCTGGATGCTTCCCCTAAACACGACAATCTCAACCTCTTTTAAATCTAGAGTAAATCTATCCCCCCCCACTGTCCTCATAATCCTCACTTCCTGCTTTCTCCTCTTACGTTTATATCACACACCTCATTCAGTAATTCTCTATATGGCTCGTGGTACTTGTATTGGGTCAACATTAGAGAAAAATATACACGCATAAAATGTGTAACGCAGCGTGATTTTTCATCAAAACTATTCTAATTCGAGAAGGGTTCTTTGTTTTTGTTTTTCAATCAATTAATCCCAAGCAAGGCGATAATGCCACTAGGACGCAAGGGGGTTACTTAAATGAAAGAGAATGAGAAGACTTTAGAGAGATGTGAGAAGAAAGAACAATAGAATAAAAGACTAGTAATCAATAAGACAGAAAATTGCGATGGGTGTTGCATTTAAATTTTTGAAGATTGTAGTTGACAGGGAAGCAAGAAATCGGAAGGGAGATCCACAGGCAAGAAGTGCATGGAAAGAAACTATTAGCACATACAATTTCATCTAGCTAGTTCAAGAGTAAAACGGCGAGACCTAGTTGCCAATTTCGCAGCACGCTTAAATTCATGAAGTCGAGGACCCAAAGAGAAAATCTCATAATGGAGGTTCAATTTTCATTGGATTTCTGGGACGTTTTATCAAACCCGACTCTTCTTCTTCTTCTTCTTCTTCTTCTTCTTCTTCTGCTGCTGCTGCTGCTGTGTGTGTGTGTGTGTGTGCTGTGTCCCTTCGTGACGTTAACAGTCATGGCTCTCCACAATTTCCTGTCCTTTGTAACTTTTAATAACTTTTGACTTATATATATATATATATATATATATATATATAAGAATAAGAAGAGGCAAGAGGAAAAACTATTCTTAGTCGACGACTTTCGTCCTCAGAGGGACTTTCCTAAAGTAATGTAGGATTTATTTTGTTGTACGTGTTTATATACAAAATCGAGATAAAAAAAAAGATCTTGAAAATTACTCGCGTACTTTTTACCAGATTTTGAATTATGACACTTTGTGTCCTTCGCATGTTTTGACTGACCTTTCAACCACCTGATGAACATTCAAAGACGTTCTGAAATTTAAATTGCCTTGATAAACCAGTGACATCCTCGCTTTGGTATATTAGCACGTGCAACAAAATAAATCCTACATTGCCTTGATAAAGTTCCTCAGAGAACGAAACATATCAGCTAAAAATAGTTTTTCCTCTTGTCTTTTTTTTTGCATATACACACATCCACACGAATATACACACTTACACACATCATACCCACTCACTCCCCAATGAGCCAAATGATAACACTCATCCACAGCGATATACACAAGTTTACACATATCATACTCACTCCCTCCCTAAGAACCAAATAACACACACACACACACTTAACAGAGACACATCCTCTCTCCAGGAACCAATAAAATTGTCAAACTGACCAGGCGAATTTAGAGCAGCATAAGTCCATCCAGCTCAAATAACAACTTAAAAGAGACTGTTTGACCAACACAAGGAATGTTAAATGATTCATGTTAAAAAGATAAAAAAAAAATTAAAAAAACAAATGAAAACTACAGACAAAAGTTCATTTTTTCCATCAAGACATTCATTTCTGTAGTTCACTGCTACCAGCAAGTAGAAATATTTCTTCTCCTGATGATGGCCATTTTGGCCGAAACTAGTCGAGGAATCTACATGAAATAATGATAACAAAAACGAAAGAATATTAATCTATAAACCAGTATGTCTGAAGATTTTAATTTTTTAATATTTTTTATTGTTCAATATATATATATATATATATGAAGAAAAATATACGAAAAAACAAACAAAAAACCTAATATGCAATTATGCTGTTTTAATGTCAATATAATGTCAACGTCGGACGTTTCGGTCTAGTAGACCATCTTCAGGACATATTCATAAAACATAATTAACATTAGACTATATTTAATTCAACATGAAAAGATGATGGACATAAGAATAAGACTAATCAAAACAGACAAATGAAATTTTTCAAGATCAGCGTTCCGTTTGCTTACACACACACACACACACACACACATATATATATATATATATATATATATATATATATATGAGTGGTGCCTGAATTCAACTTGAATGCGTTAATTAACCAGAACACAAGGGCTGTTAGAGTATTAAAAGATGGCTCTTTCGCAATGTGATATCCTTTGAAAATTAATCAAACACTCCATTTCCTTTGTGCTCGTATCAAGACAGTTTCACGACATCTTGAAGCAAATTTTAAGCCGCCTTAACTGATGCCGAAATGCTATGTAATGTCGATAATTCGAAAAGCTATTAGCATTGACCCCTGACGGCCGATCTGTCTACTGCATCCCGCTGGGCGTTGGACAGTCAGGGTGGTTGGCTTAAAAGCTTCCAATTAATCTGTAATATTATACTTGATAGGACCGGAACCGCTCTCATCAACTTCATCTTCATTGGCTGCACTGGTGTGACGTCACATCCAGCAGATTTTTTTTTTTTAAATAGAACTGAAATAAATTGAAAAAACAGAAAGAAAAAACATATCTGCCTTCTATATATATTTATCACGATTTTTCTTTTATTATTATTTTATATCAAAATAAATGAGGCACGGTGAAGTAGCGGCTCGGATTTCGGAATCGGAGATCTGAGTTCGAATTCTAGTCGAATCCATTGCATTAAATTACATGCTAGTACCTTTGGGAAATGTATTAATCCTTTTCTTCTCTCCCCCCCCCGCTATGCGTAAATAGCAGGACAGGCTCTATAGCCTTGGGTGGCAACTTGTCTAGGAGAAGGACAACTCTGAATTCAAAACCTTGGGGACCTAGTGCACCAGGCCTCTGTATTCGGCCCTTCAAATGTGTGGCTTATTCTTCACAAAGTCTTCACCACTATAATCAAATCATATGTGCTGGTGTCTGGCTGTCAGTTCCTTGGAGCTGTTTGACCCTCATACGACGGGAGTACTGTACTGTACTGATGCGGCATTCACCCTGGGCGGATTGAGCCGGCTTCTTCCTGTTATGAGAAGAAGATTCTTGGGATAAATTACAGAAGTAGGGTACTCAGGCCTACTCGGATAACGTTCTTGCTTGCCGCGGGGTTCCCACAGACGTAGAGACAGGAACGACCAGAAGCCGCCGGTTACCGATGCAGACGCTCCTTGGATTTTCACCAGAGCCCTTGTTAGCCGGCGTGTGTGTCAGACCTGTCCGCCTTGGGTGGCCCTACCAGGAACGAGGTTCCGGGCGGCATAGCTCTGACACTACCGACTGTGAGGTAAGGGTTGAACTTTGGGGGCTTACAGTACCAGGTGTTCCCAAGCGGTCCCCCATCTAAGTACTGACCTGGCTCTACGCTGCTTAACTTCGGTGATCGTACGAGAACTGGTGTTTCAGCATGATTTGACCGTAAGCACATACGACGGGAGAGTCCAAAATGAATAGTGTTACTAATTTAAAACATTTTTTCATAATTTTTTATGTAGGCACCTCCAAAATTTTTTTAAAAGAAGCATACTATAATGAAGAAAGGACCCAAACTTGATGAAAACAAAGTTTTATCGTCAGAATGTTTATGTTATTATAAAGAGGAAAGACCAAAGAATATTTTTATTATTTTATTAATTTTTTTTAAAATCCTTTCTAGCGCGTTGGGAGTTTTGATTAATTTTTTTTTTTTCGTCAGCAATGGACCAAAGGGATTTTTAGCATTTTGGGGGCGTTAGAAACATTTACAACAATTAAATAATTTTCGGATTTTAATGAAATTTTCAGGACTTATTCACTTATTTTTTTTTTACATTCGTTAACTGCGCTTAGATAATTTTATGAAATTTAGAGAAATTAAAATTTCAGCCGCTTCATATATATATTCATATATAGCAAGACTTCCTTGAGAATTTAAATCATCAATTTGTTAAAAAGATGCCATTTACCGAAAATCTGTTCTGAACCTTAAAGTAAAAAGTGTAATAAAGATATCACATTATTTAATTAGAAAAGCTTTAATTGCTTTCATAAATAAGATATATTAAAGACACTATTGTCCTACGAAAAAAAAAATCGATGAATAAGGAATTTTTACAAGAATTGTTTTCATTATATTTAGATTTTAATTAGAAAAATTTAAATTTTAAGTCTTAAAATTCAGTATTATTTTCAGCCTTTTAGATGATGTTATTAAATGAAAACTATATTTACTAATCAAAAATTGAAAAGCCTATGACAAATCATCATTCAGCACCAATATTTTCAAAAGAATTTTGAATTTTTTGTATGTGTATAATCGTGTCGATTTTTGTAAGTACGGACGACCATACAAAACGTTATCATAAAATAAGAGCAATGACTATAGTAAATTTAAAGCCCAAATTTCTAAAATTCAATAGAACATTAAATTACGGATAATATTTTCATTAATTTTTTAAGATTACTGAGTACGTAAACATTATATAAATTACGATAAAGTCTCCGGAGAACAACATTAGACCTGTCATCAGGCCGTCAACACGTCAAAAATATTACTGTTGGGTTAAAAACACAGCTACTGTCGGGTTAAAAAAATGAATTCCTGTGATATTTTAAACTTAAATAATGTTTGTTTCGAATCAGATTAATTATACTTTAAATCAACTAATATTTCTCAAATAAAGTTTCAGAAAAGTATATTTTATTTTAGGAAGATTTTTTAATAAAGAGAATTACATTGCGATAAAAGATGATGACAAAAGGACGTTAATCAGCTATTTTAGAAAAAAATCTCCTTGCAGTCAATTTTCAACATCCCATCGTATATATTTAATGACTTCAGACTGTATTTACAAATACAAACGCGTACACGCAAAAGTGTATGTCCAAATCTCTATCTATAAAAGGCAGGATGTGTGTGTGTGTGTGACGAATGCACGACCGCAATTTTCCACGGATTTGCACCAAAATTTACATGCACATGCTCCAAGTTAGCGGGAAGGCCAATACAGACTTTGCATTTCCCAACTTCCATCGATAGTGGATATAATCGATTTTTTCATGCTTCTACGGCAGTTTTCATGTAGTTTGCGGCCATTTTCTACTGGTCAGAGTGAGAGCCAATAGCTGGCTGCCACGAATAAGCAGGAAGATTCTATTGGCCAGCATGATAGCCAACAGCTGACTGACACGAATGTTAACTAACATGCTAGCATGCAAAAAAAATCGATAGCTGCATTCGTCACAAGTGGGAAAAATTTAAAAAAAATCTGCATGGCACTTTACTCCAATTGGCTCATTCGCTTGCTTAAACTCAACGTTGATTCTGATTCCGCAGAACTGGGTTGGGTGTGAAAAAGTATTTGTTGTTAACATTCTTTTTTCATTCGGTTTTTCCAGTTACGAGTTTTTTTTAAAGCTGATCGTTTTGTGTTCATTTTGTTTAGTTCATTTTCGTAACAGATTTAATGTTTAGTATAGAGCTTCGAAAAAATTCGCAGTGTGAGATAGACAAGAAGTAAGGCATGTAGCAACATCAGCACGGCAAAGGGCATTCCTTTAAAGGCAAGGAAGGGCAAACATATTTTAAGTCAAGTGATAGCGATTGCTGTATGAGTCGTACGATTTTTGAATCAAGCACGGGCAACGCCGGGCCATGCTGCTAGTACTTAAATAAATTTGAGTGCGTGGATGTGTACTCAAGTATACACATTGCATTCGCTTTGTAAATTACAGTGTGTAGTCACGTCGCTTATTGAGTTCATGTCTGTATAATCATACTGATTGACTAAGCGAAGCCAAGATGCGGCACGAGGCCTGAAGTATAGAGCACTTAGTGTGGATCGAACTCAATACTAATTGATATGTCAAGACACGCTCGCTAACCATAACACCACGTCGAAATGTTCAATAATTGTATATATAGTGATTTACGAAGCGTAACTTAGATGTGGCACAAGGCCGAATGTATTGAGCATTAAGTGTGGATCGAACTCACTACTCAGTAGTGAGTGATATGGCAAGACAAGCTCGTTAACCATTACATCATATCGAGGTGCTTAATAAGTGTGTATATGTGCGTGTATGTTGAATACACATATCTGCAAGTGTACTGAAGTAAATATTTTGAATGTATATATGTATGTATATATGCATTGAATGTTATATACATTCAAAACATATATACACATATATAACATATATACACATAACAAAACACACACACCTACACAAACATATACATGTGTGTGTGTGTGTGTGTGTGTGTGTGTGTGCTAATGGTCAAGAGTGTGTATGCGTGAAATATCATTTTTGTATTTTGTTTCTTATCTTTTTCTCTTTCTGTCTTTATCTGTCTTGATTTCTCTCATTTTTATTTTCCTTGTTCACGTTTCACGTTCTCCCGAGGACCTCTGCACCACTTCCGGTACGAGCGTGTGTCGCTTGTGTTTGTTACACCGCTAACAGGAAGTCCCACCAATTACCCATATCACATCGCTTTACAAAGAACTAACACCACCGCTAACACCGTAACCGCCATCACCTCACTTTCACAAACAGCAACAAAAACAAATACAAAAACAACGGTGACAACAAGGACCTCCCTCTCACTTAATTATACGATACTGAGTCCGAACACCGATTTCATTGTTCTTATTCGATTTTTACACTTAGGGTAGAGGCGCCAAACCTATTTTTAGTCTGGGCCGAAAATTACCCGTAATTTAGTGATTTGAAAGAAGAAAATGCAAAATGCCTGAAAATGTTGTAAACGGTTTTTCTAATTGAAGTGTTGGTTGGAGTGAGGGTGGGGACGCTTCGAATGTGTGTGGCAAGGATGAATTCTAGTGACGGCCTCCTGCTTTTTATTTAAATATATTTCTTCTTCTTCTTCTTCTTCTTCTTCTTCTTCTTCTTTTCTTTCTCCTTTTTGTCATTTTCCTCGTATTTTTCGCGTCTTCCTCATTTTTTCCTCGTTAAATTATACTCCTCTTTCTTCTGGAGCATTCTATGTAAACATTTCTTCTTCTTCTTCTTCTTCTTCTTCTTCTTCTTCTTCTTCTTCTTCTTCTTTTTTTTATTCTCTTTCTCATTTTTTTTTATCTTTCTCCCCGTCTTGTCGCTTCTCTTCCTCATCTTTCCTCTCGTTAACCTATACTCCACTTTCTTCTTGAGCATTTTTTTTTCTTTTTCTTTTTCTTCTTTTTTGTCACGTTCCCTCCTCTTCTCTTCCTTTCTCTTCTCTTTCTCCTTTTCATCATTCTCCCCGCCAACTTATTCGCCACTTTCTTCTTGAGTATTTTATGTAAAGATTTCTTCTTCTTCTTCTTGTCACTTACTCCTCTTTTCTCTTCTTTTTCTCTTCCCTTTTTACCTTTTCATCTTCATCATCTTGCCTCTCATCTATCTCTTTCTTTTTATTAACTCCTCCTTCATTTTTTTTTCTTCAGACTATTTCCATGTCATTCCTTGGATCAATTAGTGACCCCCTAACAACACTTCAAGCACCACACACGTGCTAACCAGAGCTGGCAGTTGCTTTTATGTTTATTTTGTATGGGTATATGTTTTTTTTAAGGTAGTGGTGGTAGTAAGGTTGTAGAGGTGTGTGTGTGGGGGGGAGGGGAGGCTCCGTTTTGTTCAATTATCTATAATTAATTTAGCTAACTAGTGTTAGACAAATTGCTCGACTTTTCTTTTCTCTAAGAGGATAAAATCTGTTTTTAACTTAGTTCAGCAAAAAAAACAAAAACACAATAACAAACAAGAAACGAAAAAATTAGTAGTATTAGCGGCAGTTTGTGAAAACGTAAAAGGCGTTTCTCGTTTTGCGTATCACATTTGGAGAGAAAAGGACTTATAACGGGGATTTCTCTTCGCGATAATTTTATTTCAATTATGGCGCTGAAGATTCTAAGATGTAACTCCTTTGGTGAAAACACTATTTACTACGCATGGATTAGCAAAAAACAGCATGATTAGCACAATCATTTGGCATCATTTATCTGTATTAATTGAAAAAAATATATATATATATATATATATATATATATATATATATATATATATATATATATATATATATATATATGTGTGTGTGTGTGTGTGTTGTTTGGTGTGTGTGTGTAATTAGGCTGCAAATTCTCTTTTAGGCATGTCTGGTTGAATAAATTACAAACATTATGTCTGCTTATTTTAACATAATCCTTTCATAATCACGAATATTTTTCCATATATATTCAGTTGTAATATACGGAAATATATTCGTGAATATGAAAGGATTATGATAAAAATAAGTAGTCCTACTATTTGTAATTTATTCAACCATATATATTGATCTGAGAATTTAACTATATTGTCGACATGGAAAGAGAAAAAAAACCCAAAAAACTCTTACTATAAAAAAAAATTTACATTAACCAGGAAGAGGCTTACACAGAACCGTGTCTCTCTTTTTTAAATTTGGTTTTCGTAATGTAACAACAACAAAAACATTGCGATTTCATTTTTGCCTTGAAAAAGTCGGAAGACGAAATGCGTCGGCAAAAAAGATTTTTTCCAGTTGTCATCCAGTTATACCAGTTTGTCTTGTCCACAGAATTGATGTGTGAATTTAAATATATATATATATATATATATATATATATATATATATAATCCCGACAAAGCTTTTAAATTTTGACAAATGGAAAAGGTTCATGAGAGTAGATTTGTTGAGGAATATATCCCATAATGCATTTCGCCATTTAAGCCTTAATCAGATCCGGAAGCGGAAGCCTGAAATGCGTGTAAGTGTATTTGGGTGTATCTTTAAATAATGAATCTTAGTACTTTTCCTTCTAAAATGGTGTTTCTCGTGACTGTAAAAGAAAAACAAATGAGTGACTTTAAAAAAAAACATTCATTTTCTTTACATTCAGTTCGAGTCGAAAGTTGTTAATGTATTTTTCCCAGCTTTCCTGTATCAAATTAAAGGTAAATCTCTTCTCCTTAGCAGAATGGCTCGAAAGTAAGGCATTTATTTAGCCTTTTCTGAAAATCGATCCAAGATAAATCTTCATACAATCTTTCAGAATGGGGTTAAAAGTAAAAGATTTGTTTTTGTTCATCCATGCGTTTTTTCCGTGTCGACAGTATATATATATATATATATATATATATATATATATATATATATATATATATATATATATATATAAATTTAATTTAAATAGAAAACAGACAACCTTAAGTGTCCATTGCTTATAATCTATTTCCCCAGGTATGTGGTTTGTACCGGGTATATCAGACCACACTTCCAAGGGTGAAAAAATGTTTTAAATTTACATATAATTTTTATACACTTTTGAGGGTTAATTTTACGTTGATGTAACATGATATAGAGAGAGGGGAGGAGAAGTATGACAGATATGCTCGAAATTAGAGAGGGAAGGGAGAGATAGGAATAATTTTTTAATCTATTTTTATTAAAATACTTAAGAGTGAGGGAGGTGGGTAAGGACCAGATATTGACTTATTTAATAAGTCATCTCACAGGAAACGAGATAAAGAGAAAAATAAAGAGAAATGAAGATAGAAGCAAGCGGAAGTGGAAGCAGGGGTGTGTGGGAAGAATGGGGAATAGAAAGAATAAGAGAAAAGGAATTATAAATTAACATATATGAGCATATTGCGATTAATTAAAAAAAAACACAGATTTATATATTTGGTAGTTAACGTTTGACATTAATTTAAGCATTTAAAGTTTTCCAACAAAATAAAAAAAGGTAGGAAATAAATATAATGTGAATATAAGATAAATAAACAAAATATTTAACTATTATTAACATTATTAATATTATGAATAACAATTGAGGAGTAGAAAGTTTTAATTAAAATCTAAGGTTTCAATTTTTAAATTTTGAATCTTAAAAAATATAATTTGAAAAACATTTCGAAATGAAAGATTTAAAAGTAATAATAATAATAATAATAATATATATATATATATATATATATATATATATATATATATATATATATATTCAAGCATGTTTGGTTAAATAATTTAGTCGTATTGTGTCTATTTATTTTAGTTTTAATCCTTAAGTCCATGAATTAATTTCTTGGTGGTCGTAGAAAATTGATTAAGAAAAAATTCTAAAAAGACTCACAAACACCAATATATACCCTACTGATTCAAGTAAAAAAAAAAAAAAATTAATTCTATACTAAATTTAATAAAACTTAGTCATCCATAACAATTCTTCTCCGTCAACTATCTACTTATAAAAGACCAACATCATATATCAATTTAAATGCCCTTTGGAAGATTGCATCTCTGATAAAAATGTTAATACGTATCTTGGTTTTGCAACGACGACGTCGTTGCACTTGAAACTATCATAGCTCATAGCTCATCGTTGCTTAGGTTTCACTTGAATTATCATTGTTCAATCTCAGAAATTTAAAGGAAAACTCGTGTTCACAATCACAGTTTAGACATATATTTGGACGAAAATACATCAGTGCTTCATCAAGATAAGAATAAGCAAAAAATTAAAACTCCGGAAGCCTTTTTATAAGAGAATCACGACCAAAAATAAAGTCAACTATGATTATAGCAACAAAGTTCTTAAATGTTTGTAGCGCCAAAGTGTTATATAAAAAAAATTCCAAATTAAAATATTATAATTTAAAAAATTAAAATCTTTTAAAAATAAGTTACCTCCCTTGTGTAGAGATAAAAATATTTTGAATTTACGGTGTTAACACATAACACATCCATAGATATGCAATCCCTGAAGATGGTCTCAGATGAGATTGAAAGTACTTGGGAAAATAAAATTATTTGAAAGAAAATTTAGGAATTTTTCTTAATCACTTTTCTACAAATAAATTAGTTCGTGGATTTGAAAGAATTAAAACTAAAATTAATAGATATAATACGCCTAAATTATTTAACCAAACAAGTGAAAAACATGCTACCTAAATAGATACACACACACACACACATATATATATATATGGATCAAACTGGATCAAGATGTCACATTAGCAAGAGGGATCATCAGTTCAAGTTAGAGCTAAGTACATTCTTATTGCTCAAAATAGAGTCCAATAGTGTTATAAAAACCTTAGAGAATTCCAGTAAGATATATTTAATCATTTCTAAGATACAACGGTTCTGCCTATATATATATATATATATATATATATATATATATATATATATATATATACACGTCTCTGTGTGTGTGTGTAATGAGGTAAAAGCCTTCACCATTATAATCAAATCATATGCGCGGATAGTCTAAATCGTTCGGTGAACCAGTATATATAATCGGTAAATAAATGACAAGATAAAAGCCGATTAATTTTGGCTGTTGAATAAACGGTGCGTGCGCGCTTGTTTGCGCGTGTTGTGTATGGAGGTAAGCTTATTAAAATCTTGAAAATTAAGACACCCTTGGACTTTATTCGAACCCCATTTACATTCATTAAAATAGATGCCGGCTCACTTCCCTCTGCCTGCTCTACAAACACTTTCATCGTAATTGTTCTGATGGGCTTTCTTTTTCGACACGTGCACTTTACGAATTTGAACGCAGCACTAGAATGTCAGCTAGGTCTCATCATTTTACAATTGAAATGGCTAGCTGTAACCGTAAGTTCTTTGCTAACTCTTTTCCGGCTTCTTACTTCCCAGTCAATTTTGATTTTCAGACATTTAAATGCAATGCCAATCGTTATCGTCTGCCTTCTTAATTCATGTTCTTTTATTGATCTCTTGCCTTGATAATGTTTTTTCTTTTTCTCACATTATTTCACATTCAGTAACCTATTGCACCTTAGTGTCTTTATTCCCTTGCATGTGGTGAAATTATAAAACAAAAAAACATGTCGTGAAAAATTAATGCATATTGATTTTACTTTTGTATTCCTACCTGAGAGATCTTGGAAATTAAAAGACAACCTCACCTCTTATTTGCAATCTTAGTTTCGAATCTCGCTTGAGTCTGCTTAGCTTATATTTACTTAACATTTGGATGTCAATGCGAAAAACGTGAACTTACATCCCCGCGTCATGTCTCTACATCAGATATTTGGACAAGAATGCCTTTTCACTGGCATGCCACGGTGTTTGAAAGAGAAGAGGTTGAATCCGGACGAGAAATTCGTGAATTCTACCTGAACTCAAACATTAGCCTCTGACACGAATGAGGAATCGGTAATTATCCGATAAAATGCACTGCTAATTTCTTCTTTTTATTTTGTGAGTTGTTAGACTGGCCATCTACCGGGTGTAACAGTAAAATACAGAACCATACAGAAACCAACCGTAATGGCGAGTATCTGGTTGACTTAATGGAGAAATTCAATCTGTATCCAGCTAACACTAAATTTATGAAGTGCAACAATCAACTATGGACCTTTGAGTATCCAAATGGCAGCAGAGCCCAACTAGACTTCATACTGGTTCGTAAGAAGTGGCAGAATAGCATTAAGGACTGCCGAGCATACTCATCTTTCTCTTCCGTGGGATCTGACCATCGAATCGTCTCTGCCACAGTTAAACTGAGTTTTAGAGTTTCGAAGAGACCAACTGCGGATCCCATGAAAACTATTGACTGGAAAGCGGTCTACCGTGACAAGAATCTATTATCTCAGTATGCAGTGAATGTGTTTAACAGATTCCAAGAACTCTTTCACTACGACCCAGAGAACTCTCAGTTAGATTCAAGGAACACAGACCTGATCTATGGAAACTTGATTAAAGCCAATGAGGAGGTGGCTCTATCTACACTCCCCCAAAAACCAAAATCACAAAGAAGTCCCGTTAGTTCAGGCATCAAAATCTCAGAAGCTCGAGAAAATCTCAAGAAAACCTCATCGATGTACCACTGCCACCCTTCTCAGAGCAATAAGAAGAAGTTAACAGCTACTAAATAATCCCTCGATCATGTTTATCTTGAAGCTGAAGAAGCTTATATAAATGGGGAAATAACTGATATTTCCCATCTTCATATCAACCAACAACACTCTGCAGCTTGGAAAACTATAAATGAACTCGTGGGAAAGGGATCAAAACCTCCACCAACAATTAAAGGTGGCAGCCGTGAGCAACGGCTTGGTAATTGGCTTTCTCATTTCAAAGACCTCCTTGGTAATCCCGCAAGTCTTTCTGATCACGTGTCCCTCCCAAAAGTCCAAATTAGTAGTGCTTTGAACATATCAACAGGAGAGTACACCATTGCAGAGTTGAAATGTGTTCTAATGAAGACAATGAACAAAGCTCTTGGTCCTGACAAGATTCCAGTCATCTTGTGGAAGGACCCTATTTTTCACCAATTACTTCTTGATCTGTGTAATTATGCAAAGGCCAGCCATGTTTCACCAACCATCTGGCTACGATCGCAAATCATCCCTATCCCCAAAAAGGGCGATTTGACATTACCAACCAATTATCGCGGTATTTCGTTGCTTCCTATAGCTGCGAAAATCTATAACAAGCTTCTTCTAAATCGAATTCGCGCTGAAGTTGAACCCCATTCTACGCAAAAACTAAAATGGTTTCCGCCCAGGTCGTTCCACTCTTGGACAAATCTCACATTGCGTAGAATAATTGAGGAAATCACATTCTGCAAAAAAAACTGCAGCTCTTATCTTTGTAAAACTTCAACAAAGCTTTCGACTCAGTCAACCTCGAGACTATGTTTGAAATTCTTAAACTCTACGGCATACCAGTAGAAATCATTGAAGCAATCAAAGTATTGTACACCAACACACAGGCCACTGTCCTGACCCCAGATGGAGAAACAGAACCTTTCTATATTCTGGCTGGCATTCTCCAAGGTGATACACTTGCACCTTTCCTTTTCATCATTGTAATAGACTACATCATGCGTATATCAGTGGATACAATCAAAGAAAATGGTCTGATGTATCAGCCTAGAAGAAGCTCACGTCATCCTGCACTTTACATCACCGATGCTGATTTTGCCAATGACATTGCACTGTTGTCTGACAACCTCATTAGTGCCCAAGCACTCCTTTCTTCTCTTGAATCAGCAGCTAACTGTGCAGGTCTTCACCTAAATGAAACCAAAACTGAGTGTATGCCAATTAACATTCGCAACAATCATGAGATCAAAACACTCTCAGATAACATCGTCAAATGTGTCGAAGACTACAAGTATCTAGGATCACACATCAAGAACTCTGAGAAAGACTTCAACATTAGAAAAGGTATAGCATGGACTGCTTGTAACAAAATAGATAAGATCTGGAAATCCAATCTTGCTCGTCAATTAAAAATCCAACTTTTCCGCGTACTTATTGAGCCAATCTTACTCTATGGCTCTGAAACTTAGACTCTCTCAGCAAAACAACAGCGTCGTTTAGATGGATGTTATACACGTCTTTTAAGAAGAGTGTTTAATCTCTCATGGCGAAACCACCCAACTCTAGAAATGATATATGGTGACTTGCCAAGAGTATCAACCTTAGTTTGTAAGAGATGTGTCCAGTTCGCCGGGCATTGTGCACGTGCCACAGATGAACTTGTGTCATCATTTGTACTCTGGAGGCACCCATCATCTGACAATCGATCACGAAAGTTAACCTTTCCAGATAGGATAAAACGTGACACATTGATCCCTAAGGAAGATCTTTTAGGTGCTATGACAGATAGGGAATACTGGAGAGGTGTAGTGAGTTCAATCTCGGCTGAGGCCGCAAGATGATGATGATGAACAGTAAAATTGTCAAAATCGTGTAACAGCATGGGCCATCCCACAAAATACTTAATATCTAAAAAAAAAAAAAACTAAACTAATTAATTTTCTTTTTTTCCAAGTTTTCAGATAAGACGTTTAGCCATCTTAACACCATTTGTCGTAGGAATCACTGAAAAACCCTTTGAGTTATTCAGCTAGAAAAAGAACAGGTTAAAATCATTTTCTTTCAGTCCCACTATGTCTTCCCAACTGAGCAATGTTGAGAGGAAAAATCATTCAGGTCTTCAGTAATGATACCAACATTCATACTCTGGCTACCATCTTCAAAGTACATTCAAAAACCATGAAGAGAAGGGGGAATATGTTTAAAAAAGAGGGAAGAGTAGAGAGGAAAACTGGATCAAGATGTCACATTATCAAGAGGGATCATCAGTTCAACTTAGAGTTAAATACATTCTTATTGCTCAAATTTGAGTCCAATAGTGTTAAAAAAAAATCCAGAGAATTCCAGTAATATATATTTAATCATTTCTAAGATACAACGGTTCAAAGTTTAATCTAACAACTGAACAATTTTGCTGTTACACGATTTGGGCAATTTTGCTGTTACACGTGATATAAGGTTGCGTCATAAATAATTTCCGTTTTTCTTTAGCAACTTAATTCTTTAAAAAAAAATGTCACTTAGTGTTTTATTGCGTGACAAACATGGATCTTCGTGCCCTCACCCCCCCAAATAACAGAGTGTCAAAAGGATGGTTTTTCCCATGACACCGCTATCATTTTAAGTATTCCTCGGCCATGTTTATCTGTTTTTAAAAAAAAGCGAAGATTAGAATTGTAAGAAAACCTAAACATATAATGAAAGTGAATTTATACGCTTTTTTGTTCTTGAGAATTTACAACAAAAATATTAAAAACTTTTTATTTATTAGATTGCTTATTTACAGGAATAATTTTATATTTTCAGCATTCTAAAAACTAATACAATTGTATTAAGATTAATCACTAATGCAATACAATATTTATAATTTACCTAGAAATAAATGTGAAAAAAAATTTTTATCCTTAAATTTATAAACATTTAGTAAATTATTAAAATATATGAAACAACTATAAGGAAATCCTTATTATTGACTATTTTATAAAGTTTGAATGTCTTGGCAATTAGTCGATATTTTGCCAACCATTTCAATAGACAATATAATAAATTGTGGAAATAAACGACCTAATAAAAAATTTGTGGTTATTATTTTTGTTATAAATTCTCAAGAACAAAAGAAGATTTATAAATCCACTTTCATATATTTAGGCTTGTATTACAATTCTAATCACCACTTTTTAAAACATTGCCAAAGTGTGAAGGTAGTTAAAATAAAAGCGATGTCATGGGAAACTTTTTTGCTTGCATGAAGGTACATGTTTGCCAATTGCGTTTTAAGAACAACATGGATAATACTACGGCGATACCACCACACGCACAATATCATATTACTGATGTACCCGTACCGTAAAAATTGACAGCAAGAAGGGATGTATTGTAAGTAATATGTATTATATTGTAAGTAATTTTCGTTTAATCCAAGTACAATTTTGTAATTTAAAATAATTCGTTGTTAACGTTAATAATTGAACATTGTACAATTTATAAACACCTAAGGAAAGATATCCGTATAAAATCCTCCTAAATGTTATATATTTCAATCGAAATTACGTTTACCGAAGAAGTTCCCAAAGCACAATATTTTTTTGTGTAAACTTTGGAAGGTCTGAGTGATCCTTGACAATCCTTAGATTCAATCTGTAATTTCAGAGTTTGCTTATTTCTCGTCTTACTAAGAGATTCTATCACCAGATTGTTTTGCCTCCTGACTCTTTTTTTTTAATTATAATGTTTAAAGTTAAAAATGAATTTCTAAAAATGAACAAAGCATTCTTGAAGATATATGTGGCATATTCTATATACGAACCCACTTCGATAGCGGTATCAATACACGTCAACCAGACCATGTTAGCACGGCACCGGGTGGGTCATCGTTATTTTGCACATTGTCCTCAATTGTTACACACAAACAAACGTATATATATATATATATATATATATATATATATATATATATATATATATATATATATATATATATATATATATATATATATATATATATATATATATCCGGGTAGTAATTAATCCGCTGGTATAATCCAAGTGAGTCCTATTAACACAATATAGAATTTGAAGTATTAAATATTAAATGTTAAAAGTGACACACAAAGAGCGCTCAATGTTTATTTTTATTAAACAGAGCAAAATATTTCATGCAATCGTAATTAAGATACCATGAATATATATATATATATATATATATATATATATATATATATATAGAGAGAGAGAGAGAGAGAGAGATAACTATTTCTTCCATGGAACTCAGCTTTTGGAATCGGTCATGGAGATTTCTCTTTGTCAAGATACCATTAGTATATATATATATATATATATATATATATATATATATATATATATATATATATATATAGTTTATGAAAAAACTAGGTAATCGTATGGGTAAATCCAAGGAGGATAAAATCCAGAGGGCTCAATGTAAATCCAGAGCTAATAATTTAAATAAAAAACAGACCACTTTAAGGTTCCATGTAATAAATTATTTCACCACAGCCCTTTTAAAAAGGACTGCAGATCATCAGGGCTTTACTTCCAATTGGATGTAAAGTCTGATGATCCATATATATATATATATATATATATATATATATATATATATATATATATATATATATCTTCTATGGACTCAGCTTTTTGGGAGGCGGTCATGGAGATTTCGCTTTGTCAATTCATTGTTTTCGCTTGGTCATTACGAACGTTAAATTATCCCACTTTGTAAACGGAAATAAAAGCCTGCCGTCGGCATTTACCGCATATACTTGTGTATAAGCCGACGTCATGTATAATGCGACCTCTGAATTTTTTTTTGTATAATGCGACCCCGCCTTATAAGCAATTATAGTAGGTCATATCGTTGTCAAATATTGCTGTTCTGGGCATCATACTGGATATATTTTATATCAAATAAATGATTTTCATTTTTTTTTTTTTAATTTTATTTTGTACAACGCTACTCCAAAATGTCGAGAAAAACCACTTACTGTAAAATATCTCATACAAAGATTTAGATATCGTACTTTTGTTTTTGCTCATGCCTGACCACGGTAGCTCTTTTACCCAAGACCTGCTTCCGACATAACCTAAGTTTGTTCATTTTGTGGCTATATGAAGAGAGAGAAAAAAAAATGAAAATCTCAACTTGTATGTATGAAACTTAAAACAAACAAACAAAAAACATATAAATGAAGCAATAAACTCCTCCATAAAAAAATACCTGCGTAAATGCATGATTTTTAACATCTTCAAAAAATTACCTGTGTATAGTACAATCCCCTAATTTTACGTAAAAATTCTGATCATAAAAATATGCACTATATACGAGTATATACAGTAATCAATATCGCCTTAATTGGTTGTGTCATTATAAATGTATTCATTAGATTGAAAGAATTTTCACTCAACATAATGCTCAAGAGGCAATCAAGGTAGAGTGTTACTGAATGAGATATGAACGTAACAGGAGGATTTAGAAAGTGAAGGTTATGAAGATATGGAGGATGGATAAAGATTGACCCTAGACTTGAAAAGGTTAAGATTATAATATCCGGGAAAACGTCAAAGCGGGTATCGGTTCTATAAAGTAGTAGGAAAAAAGTTTTTTTTTGTAGTGGTACATTCTTTTTACTAATGGACGATGTACAAAATGAGGGTGATTCAACTCTGTTGATGTAGCAAGACATGTCTTGGTTGTAAAGGCTGTATGAATTAGTGACACTAAAGAGTGGAGCGAGTCTGAAAATTTACCATGGAAATAGCGATAGGCTTGCTATGTTGCGTCTAAGAGAAAAAGTTGAAAAATAAGTCATCACACACAAGGCTGCGTAAACGATTTAAAACTCTGTCAAGGTTGGAAGTTTAGGATCGGACATCTCTACTTTTGTCTCACTCGTGGAAGAAGGAGTTGTTTAGTAAATCTTACCGATTTTCACTTGAACTCTCATAGTTCAATTTTAGAACATTTAAAGAAAAACTCATATGGTAGCAATACTCCATGGAAGAAGGAGTTGTTTAATGAATTCTACCGATGACAACACGGATTATGTAAACAGCTGTTTCATTCTGTTTTCATTATATTGTGTCGATCAATATTCATGTCTAGCGGAAAGTGTTGATAATAGCCGCATCAGGATATAACTGCAAAGCGTGAGAAAAGATGACAAAATGAAAAGCGACTTGTTTCTTTTGAAGTTGATTATTAAAGTGATTAGTTTTTTTTTTGTTGCATGTCGACGTTGTTTGATAAGTACTATATAATTCTGCTTGTTTCTTCGTTAGTTAGTAAGTTAACGCATACATCACACCCTGTTATTCACACAAGCACATAGATATATATATATGTGTGTATATACACGCAGACACACACACACACATATAGGGTGCGATGGATAAATTGTCGTCAAAATTACCCAAAAATGAAAATAACACTGACATCTCATTTTAACAGATATATTTACCAAAATTTCACAAAAATATACTGAAATATTAAGTAAATTTATTCAATAAAACCGTCATTGGCTTCAACGACTTCGGAATATCCTGCACTTCTTCTGGACGGTCTCCTTGTTTAAGTCAGTGAATGCTGCCATAATATTTGCCTTCAGTTCATCGTTGGTGTTACAAGGAGTTTTGTTGGTCTCTCGCTCAATTGATCCCAACACATAATAATGGGTTGCACTCTGGGGAGTTAGGTGGTAAGGGGTAATGTAGTCGTAGAAATTGTCTGACATCAATAACTGGGTTCTCCTTTTGGTATGACATGGTGCAGAGTCCTGTTGCCATACATAGAGTCTTCCATCAGCCACCCTCTTGATCCAGGGCAGCACTACCTCTTCAAGGTACTTGATGTAGGCCTCCATGTTGAGTGAGGCCCTGTGGGAAGACGAATGGAGGCATAAGGTCGCCATCACTGGTGATCGCACCAAACACATCCGTAATCATCGATATACTCATCCAACTCTTAACGAATCCTTTGCACTATCCACAGATTGAAGCCCAAACACACTGAAATGTTCATATTGGAGCTTCCGGCGCGAATGCCAAGAAGTACTGCACGCCGTTTCCAAATTTCTGGCGGAGTGAATTGCGTCATGCATTTTTTTCACAGACGGTGGCCAACTGGGCCTAATATACTGTGCAGTCGACGAAATCAAAAACTAACAACGAGCATGCGCGAAATTAAAAAAAATGCCCATCGCACCCTACATATATATATGCGTATATGTATATAATATATATTTTAAGACATTTTTATGTTTATACATTCTTTTTATAGATACAAATATTTAAGTAAATGCTCTGTTTATTATAAACAGTATTAAGCAACATTTACCGGCCTGAATGTCCGAGAAATTTTCACAGAAAATATTCGTACTCCGACAGAATTCGAACCTGTATCCTATACAAAACCGTCATTTAGCTTGACGTGCCTTTACCGATTTAGCCACAGAGGAGAGTTCGGTTTGTAAAGTCGGAAAATGTTGTTTAATACTGTTTATTATAAACAGAGCATTGACGTAAATATTTGTATCTCTAAAAAGAATGTATGAACATAAAAATGTCTTAAAATAATTGTCGGACTTTGTCCATTTCATATATATATATATATATATATATATATATATATATATATATATATATATATATATATAAAAAAAAGCATAAAATTTCATGAGGTTATATTTATTTCGTTCGGGTCGTAAAAAGACAAATTCATCAGACCTTCAAATCCAAAAGCTTTTTGGATTGAAGGTCTGATAAATTGAGGCCTTTTTGTTTACCTTTTATTATGTTTTTCTTCTATGCGTATATATCAGATATGTTTTATACTGCTATAATAAATCTCTTTAATTTCTGTCCTTTTATTGTTCTCGTTCCTTAATATATTTTTCTTATATTCTTTCATACTTAGTAACCCATTGCGCGTTAGTAGCTTTGTTGTCTTGTTTGGTGTGAATTTATTAAAAAAATACTGTGTATAAAACATTTACAAGCGTTGAAAATCCTTATAAAAACAAACAAACAATAAAACAACTCGTAATGATATCAGTTATAAACACGGCCATAATGTACTGGCCGTATTTGGAAATTAAGACTATGTCTGCTTTCAGCAACTTTTATACCGTCTACGATAGCACGTACACGCCATTTATTATAGCAGTATAACAAAAAGTAATCCTTGAAAAATGCTAATAGTTTAGCCGGATGTGCTCGCAATCAACAAGCTTTTGGGTAATTTTTACATTAAGTTCTATGTTAACAGTTTTTTTTCGCACTTTTCGCGTGTGGCTTCTTACTTTCCACTTCAATTTAGTTTTAATTCCTCTTCTTTTATTGTTTTCTCCCCTTAATAATGATTTTTTTCACATATTTTCTCACGCTCAGAAAACCACCTTGCGTCTTAGTGGCTTTATTGCTTTGCATGGTGTGAAATGATTAAAAAAATCATTAACCCCATAAATTGAAACAGTTACATACAAGATAAACATAGCGAATTTTAGAATGGATTTTTTTATTAATCCAACAGATTTTTATCACTTTAAGTCTTCTTTCTAATAGATACTCATATTTGAGTAGACGTTCCCTTTATTTTATTAAACAGTATATTTATTTATTTATTTTCGGCATAAAATAAACATAATTAAGAAATAAACAAAAGTACCTTGTCAGTCTTGTTAAACCAAACAATTTTTAAAGAGGGGTTGTTGTCCGCATACACAATATATATACATACATACATACATACATATATATATATATATATATATATATATATATATATATATATATACAAAGTAATTATTGTCTAGCATGAAACAGCCTGTTTCATTCTGGAGTGCTGGGACTTCAATATTCACTTTTATATTTATATTTGCATACGCTCTATCTCTGATATTGAGCACTTCTTTATTCCATAAATATAGAACACCTTAAAACTATATTTCTTCATATATATATATATATATATATATATATATATATATGTGTGTGTGTGTGTGTGTGTGTGTGTGTGTTTTGAGCAATAAAAAATATTAAAAAATTAAAATTTTCAGACACACTGGGTTGTATATTAATATTTTTTTATTTGTTTTATTATTTCAATTATTTTTTTCGACTAGTTTCGGCCAGCATGGCCATCAACAGGAGAAAAAAAAATTAGGAGAAAAAAATTTTCTGCGTGTTAGTAGCAGTGAACTACAGGAGTGAATGACTGTTTATGAAGAAAATGAAATTTATCTGTAGTTTTCATTTGTTTTTTTTATCGTTAATTCTGGTCGGTCTTTGTGTTGATTAAACGGCCTCTTTCAAGTTGTTTTTAAGATAGAGGCTGGGGAGATTCATGAGTTGTAGAATTCCCTTCTTGGTCATTTTGATAGTTTTATTGGTTGCTGGGAGGGGGTGTTAAGTGTATGTTATCTTTTAATTCTTTGGGAGTGTGTATGATGTGTGTATGTCTCTCTCTCTCTCTATATATATATATTCAGGAAATTTTGAACAATGCACCCCTTTTAAATGTAATAAAAATTTTGCCGATAGTCTTTGGTAGAAATATTTTTCGTGCATATGCCAAAGAAAACTACATTGATATTGACGGTGTAAGCTTCGTATTAGCGTGAGTAATCTTTCATTATCAAATTCCTCGATCTATTGCACGCCAATATATATAATTGCATAAACACAAACAGAAAGCAAGATGGCGCTCGGACGAAGCAGCGAGAGTAAAAAACGAAAAGAACGAAAAGATTCAATGTCGTCCTTAAAAAGACATTTGAGCCCACACCCTTTTGCACGCTCACACGTGTCTGCGCGTATAAGCGTTTACTTTATTAAAAAAAAAAAAATGAAAAAGAAGGAGAGGCTACAGGCAGACAACAAATTCGACTTCCATTAATCGGAATTAATCCTCGACACTCGTTTACTGACCTCATTTACCTTAGGCGTTTGTGCTGTGTCGATATCGTATTTGTTATTATATTTATGCCGTCGGATTTATGGTATTAATCGCAAGTATAAAACCAGGTATTAATGGCCAGGAAGATTTTTCATACCTCGACGGGTCCTGTTTATTCACTGTGTCAGACTCTTATTCATACCCGATTTGCAAATGCGGTGTGTCTGTGTGTGTTTGTGTGTTGTGGTCGGGGGAGAATAATACTTCTTGCTGTCCTAAGTAGAAGACACCTGCTGGCAGTGGGAGAATAAAAAAAAAACAACATCTAAACGAGGAATGAAGACAGATGAATGGTTTAAAATCGACCAAAATCAACGATAAAGATCTGTCTAACAATGAAAAGATATAGTAACGTACAACGTGAAGTGTGTGTAGGGAGGGAGGAATAAATCTTTATTTGTTTCTGATGAGTGGGATATGATTGAAAGTAAAGAAAGTGCTAATGGGTGGGGGAAGTTTTTGTTTTGTCTTTTTCTTTTTTTCTTTTTAAGACAAAGAAAGAATAAAAAAGAAAGAGAGTGATTATGGGAAGGAAAGCTGGAGGTGAATATGGGTTGGATTTGTTAAATAAAGGGTACTCAATGAATAATAATGAAATCCGAAGAAAAAAATAAAAGAGAAGAAAAGGAATGAGAAGTGAAATGAGAAGAAAATAAATAAAATGGGCAAAGTTTAAAATACGTACCCGCAAAAAAAAAAGAAGAAAAGTACGGTGTGTCAAAAGGACACTTTTATACATGAAACTGCGAGTACTTTGTACATCTTTGGCAATTTTTATTGTTTTAAAAAGCCATTTTTAGAATATGTATAAAACTCCAACATATGAAATTGGCTTTATACATCTCTTTTTTTTCTCTCGAGAAATGATAACAAAAGCATTAAAAACTATTCTTGTAAATAAACTAACAAATAAACAGTGTCATTGTTATTCCAGTTCTGTCTTTCTTTCTCATTATTCTAGGTTTCTCTTTTTTATTCCAGATTTCTTTCTTTTCATTTTCTATTCATTCAATTTTTTCTTTCTTTCTTTCTTTCTTTCTTTCTTTCTTTCTCTCTTTCTTTCTTTCTTTCTTTCTTTCTTTCTTTCTTATTATTCTAGATTTCTCGCTTTTTATTTTTTTCTTTACATTTTCCTTTCATTCAAATTCTTTCTTTCTTTCTTTCTTTCTTTCTTTCTTTCTTTCTTTCTTTCTTTCTTATTATTCTAGTTTTCTCGCTTTTTATTCCATTTTTCGTTTCATTTTCCATTCATTCCAATTCTTTCTTTCTTTCTCATTATTCTAGGTTTCTCTTTTTTATTCCAGATTTCTTTCTTTTCCTTTTCTATTCATTCAATTTTTTCTTTCTTTCTTTCTTTCTTTCTTTCTTTCTTTCTTTCTTTCTTTCTTTCTAGGTTTCTTTCTTTCTTTCTTTCTTATTATTCTAGCTTTCTCGCTTTTTATTCGTTTTTCGTTTCATTTTTCCATTCTTTATTTCTTTCTTTCTTTCTTTCTTTCTCATTATTCTAGGTTTCTATTTTTTATTCCAGATTTCTTTCTTTTCCTTTTCTATTCATTCAATTTTTTCTTTCTTTCTTTCTTTCTTTCTTTCTTTCTTTCTTTCTTTCTTTCTTATTATTCTAGCTTTCTCGCTTTTTATTCGTTTTTCGTTTCATTTTTCCATTCTTTTCTTTTTTTTCTTTCTTTCTTTCTTTCTTTCTCATTATTCTAGGTTTTTTTTTTTATTCCAGATTTCTTTCTTTTCTTTTTCTATTCATTCAATTTTTTCTTTCTTTCTTTCTTTCTTTCTTTCTTTCTTTCTTTCTTATTATTCTAGCTTTCTCGCTTTTTATTCGTTTTTCGTTTCATTTTTCCATTCATTCTTTCTTTCTTTCTTTCTTTCTTTCTTTCTTTCTTTCTTTCTTTCTTTCTTTCTCATTATTCTAGGTTTCTCTTTTTTATTCCAGATTTCTTTCTTTTCCTTTTCTATTCATTCAATTTTTTCTTTCTTTCTTTCTTTCTTTCTTTCTTTTTTCTTTCTTTTCTTTTCTTTCTTTTCTTTCTTTCTTATTATTCTAGCTTTCTCCTTTTTATTCGTTTTCGTTTCATTTTCCATTCTTTTTTCTTTCTTTCTTTTTCTTTCTTTCTTTTCTTTCTTTCTTTCTTTCTTTCTCATTATTCTAGGTTTCTCTTTTTTATTCCAGATTTTCTTTTCCTTTTCTTTCTATTCAATTTTTTTTTTTTTTCTTTCTTTCTTTCTTTTTTTCTTTCTTTCTTTTCTTTCTTTCTTATTATTCTAGCTTTTCGCTTTTTATTCGTTTTTCGTTTCATTTTTCCATTCTTTTCTTTCTTTCTTTCTTTCTTTCTTTCTTTCTTTCTTTCTTTCTTTCATTATTCTAGGTTTCTCTTTTTTATTCCAGATTTCTTTCTTTTCCTTTTCTATTCATTCAATTTTTTTTCTTTCTTTCTTTTTCTTTCTTTTCTTTCTTTTCTTTCTTTCTTTCTTATTATTCTAGCTTTCTCGCTTTTTATTCGTTTTCGTTCATTTTCCATTTTCCTTTCTTTCTTTCTTTCTTTCTTTCTTTCTTTCTTTCTTTCTTTCTTTCTTTCTCATTATTCTAGGTTTTCTTTTTATTCCAGATTTTTTCTTTTCATTTTCTATTCATTCAATTTTTTCTTTCTTTCTTTCTTTCTTTCTTTCTTTCTTTCTTTCTTTCTTTCTTTCTTTATTCTTTGTATTCATTCATTCAAAAGGACGGTCTAAAAAAAACAAACTATTTTTATAATTTTAATAAACCCCAAAGAAATGAAATTGGATTTATGCATTCTCTTTTTTTTTCTTGGAGAAATGACAGAAAAAAGCAATAAAAATCTATTCTTGTTAATAAACTGCCCTCTGAAGGCAAGAGAGCCAGAGGAAAGCAACGCATAACCTACTTAGAGAAGGTGAGTGAATGAATGGCGGAACAAGTTTAGGAGAAATATCAAAAATACAATAATTATTAAGAGCTACGATGGACATGAAATTGTGGAGAGCCATGATCGCCTACATCCTGAAGGGACACGACACATAGAAGAAGAATTAAGAAATACTATTTAAGATTCTTGTTGTCATTTCTCGAGAAATAAAATTATAAATCCCGTTGCTCGCATACTATTTTAGTTAATTTATGTGGCGAGATCAAATGAAAGAAATACCCGGAATAATAATAATAATAATAATAATAATAATAATAATAATAATAATAATAATGTTACAATTTTATGGGACTACACAATAAACACTGACAGAACAATCAAAGCCAACCGCCCAGACATTGTTATTAAAGACCACAAACAAAAAAAAGAAGTGCCTCCTTATTGATATGGCAGTCCCTGCAGACTGCAATGTATCTTTGAAGATATTAAAAAAGCTGTCAAAATACAAGGACCTTGAAATAGAAATCTCAAAAATCTGGCATATGGGAACATCAACAATCCCTGTTGTAGTTGGAGCCCTAGGATTGGTTGGAAAAGATTCCAGTAGACTAATTAAAGGGCTTCCTGGAAGTCCATGCCTCAAAGAAATACAAAAAATTGTTCTCACAAGTACAACCCACACTTTGCGGAGGGCTTTATCTATGTAAAATATTTTTTTTTGTCAGTGGAAAGTGTCATGATGCCATTTTTAACATTAGGTCTCTGGGCAGGACCCGGAAAGAAATGTGTACACGCCAGAAATCAAGGGAAATAATAATAATAATAATAATAAATGATTAAAAACGAGGTGGGTAAATAAAGGAGTAAAATAAGACGAAAGAGTGGCGTAATGGTTAGCAAGCGTGTCTCGCTAGAACAATCACGACTGAGTAGTGACTTCGATCCTCATTGGGTGCCCCATACCTTCGGCATTGTGCCACATGTAAGCTACGCTTAGAAAATCAATAAGACGGAAGAGTTGAAAAAAGTGATCAAAAGAACTCCGTTCCTTAGTTCTACTAGTTCTAAAGTTCACGGCTAAGACGCGAAATGCCTCGCACATTGTGGTGAACCACCGTCATCAAAACCTTCTGAACAGAGGCCTTGCTGTCCAATGTAGTTTATCGTCATACCCAGGACGAGACCCTAGATGGTGCTACTATCCAGTGTTGTAGTTTTATTTTGATAGCACCAGTCCCAATACTTTTTGATCATACCTCGTACAGCTTATAGTTTAGACCAGTGTTTCTCAACCGGGATCTATATGAATCCTGGCGGTAACATTACTAGGGGTCCACACTAAAAATAGCAAACTGGGGTTCCACGGAAATATTTTCAAGGTCCATAGAACAATATCACTTCGGAACGGTTGTTACAAATGAGAAGTGGAATTCTTACAGTAATCTACGCCATATTAAAATACTAAAAATAGAAAAATTACAAACTATCAGAAAACGAGATCAAGTGTTGTAAGTTAGCGTCCCTTTTACTCTACAGGATGTTTTGATTGTAAAATCATCTTACCTTGTTGAATCAGGTTTTAGTCGTGTGTCTCACTATCAAAAGCTCGTAATAGACTCGACATTGTGAAAAGGGGTTATCTTCGACTATCATTGACATCGATGGAGCCGAATATAAAAAAAAAATCGCTGAGCAACAACAATAACAAAGATCTCATTGAATAAATCTGTATTTTTTTTAAGATTTATTAATTACATATTTTAAAACGGTTTATTATGAATTATTTTATTAGTGTACATAAATATTCCATAGGATTTAGTTGTTAAATACAAATTTATTTTCATTAAATTAGTTTTACCTCAAAATAAAACATATACATTTACTATTTCCATAATAAAATTATTAAACTTATCTGTTAGTAAAATATAAAATAAGCTTTTTTTTTTTTTTCATCGAATGGTTCTGGGGTCCACTAAAAAGAATTAAGAGTAAAAGTGGCCCATGGGTGAAAAAAAGTTCAGAACCACTGTTTTAGATATTCCTGAAGGAAATGGGCGTCATGCATGATATATAAAATACAAAGAAGAAAAAGAGCTGAAGAACGAAAAGAGATACAGAATTGAAAGTGGAACAAAGACAAGAAGAAGAAGAAGAAGAAGAAGAACGAAAAGAGATACAGAATTGAAAGTGGAACAAAGACAAGAAGAAGAAGAAGAAGAAGAAGAACGAAAAGAGACACAGAATTGAAAGAGGGATAAAAACAAGAAGAAAGAAAGAAAGAAAGAAAGAAAGAAAGAAAGAAAGAAAGAAGAGAAGAGAAGCAGAATTGAAAGGGAGCAAAGACAAGAAGAAGAAGAAGAAGAAGAAGAAAAACGAAAAGAGACACAGAATTGAAAGAGGGATAACATCTTGATAATATCGGTTTGGGAGCTGATCCCAGCGGACGGAGCCGTTAGGATGCACTTGAAAGCCATACCACGAATCAGCTTAGGTCTTGTGAGTAGAACTAGTAATCTAGGAAAATTTTCGGATGCCGTCAATGGTTGTGCTTCGACGAAGACAAACTGGCATAGTTGCTCTATAAATCACAGTTTGGCTCGTGATTGGTGTTGAAGAAACACATATGGGCCTGAGATGGCACCTGAAACAGGGATTAACTAGACAGCTTAACGGACAGGCATACTTGGAATCGAACGGCCTGTCATTCTTATAAAATCTTATAAAATTTTATTATATAACATCTATAAATTCACCCAAGAAAAAAATAATGAAATAAATTATTCATCTGGTATTATTTGAGTATTGTAGAGTATTTTTTTCTTGACTCCACAGAAAAGGACCTGAAAGCCTCGTTCTCGTACGTAAAAATATCGTCCATTTTTTTTAACGTATGTTTTTTTTTTTTTAATATTCTTTATCCTGACAAAATAAATAAATGTCCAAATATTTAGGATGAGAAATTCAACTAAAGATTCGTCGATCTGTGGTTAAACGAAAGGCCAAACCTTTCTAGATTTATTATGCAAAAGACTTAATAGATAAAGTAAACCCCGTTTACTTTAGTCATTGACTTCTGACTACAGTTTCTTGATTATGTGTGGGCAAAACAAAATGAAGATTTCAGAATATTTTAATTATTATTTCTTAAATTTATGTCAATTCTGGTCATTCATACTAGTTGTCATCACCTCGTAACTTATCGATGACGTCGATAACATTAATAAAAACATGAGAAAAAGAGAACCCGTTGTTAAGAAATGCTTGTATACTATATTTTTTATGCTATAAGTAAATAATATTTGTTTCAAATCAGATTAATTTAACTTTAAATTTGCAAATTTGACTCAAATAACGTGTCACAAATATATATATGATTTTTGAAAGATTTTTAAAATCGATAACTTTGATTTGTTTACAAATTTATTAAAATTAAGAAAATTTTCTTAAATCGGCCGATCTATATAATTTTTCTTTAAAATACACCAGAAAATACTGAAAATAGTAAATTTAATCATTTAGCTTTCAATTAAAGCTAAAATGAAATCTTCAAGAATGCTTTTTCATTTAAAAAAAATAATTTTAAATCTTAGGTATCGAAAAATTCAGTGAAGGTATATATATATATATATATATATATATATATATATATATATATATATATATATATACACAAAGTGGAGATTGAGATCAACACCCAGCGGCGACAGTCTGTAAATTAAACATCGAGATTTGTATATTCTGTAAATTGGAAAAAAAGTGCGTATAGATATTCAATACAAGTTTGTCTGTTTATCGGTTAATTATGACGTCACTTTTAGCTGATAGCAATTCCATTTCCAGAGGACTAAAAACGCCATAATTTAGTTACAAATCTTGCTTACGATACTTATAACACCCCGTTCTTGACAATGACTGTAACAGTTGAAAGTACTTGAATATATCAGAGAAAAAAACGAACTTTGGAAAATTTATTCATAACTTCAATCCCGATGTACAAGACTTCATTCAGAAATTGAAAAGATATAATAAAAAGTTAGATAGACCATGTCGACTGAATTTAATAAAAATTGTTTGGATGAATTTTTGCCGCTTAAATACACCTTATTTAAATATACATTTATATATTTATATTGTATGCATTTGTATTTACACACACACACACACACACACACACACACACACACACACACACACACACACACACACACACACACACACAGATTAGCCCCTAGTAGACCATCAAGAGCAAACACACTGAACCTTCAAAAAAACGGGATAAGCCCCAACCAGAACACTTGGACGTGGGTATAGCATCTCTAATAGAAGACATGATGCAAGCTTTCGAGCTTTTACGAAATAACTTCGCATGGCTTGCAAATACAAACATGACCCATATGGACGAGTTATAAATTTAAGTAACAATAAATTTTCACTTCACACATTCAGGTTATTAAAGAAAGGACTAAGCCTTTTGCTCTAGTCCCCCAAGGTTTGATATAGACACCATAGCAAAGGACCTGAAATCCTTTTTTCAAAAGAATACCCCTAAAAGCCCACTACGGGGACAATGATCACACGCTTTCCATATTTGATACATTAAAAGAGAAGGACTCTACATTCACCCCACAAAACAAAGACATTACTATACAGACATTTGAAATGGCAGTAACAAATAACATAAAGAAAACAAGAGCACGTAAGCTGCCACACAGCAATATTACTGAAGGGGGACGTATAGCCCTTGACACCCTGACACATAGAGATGACCTAATCATAACACAGGCTGACAAAGGGGGTGCCACAATGATCTGGGAAATCAAAGAATACATTAAAGAGGCTAACAATCAGCTAGCCGACAAAGAAACCTACAAAAGCTTACCTACAGACCCTCTTCCCGATTACCAAAAAGAATTAACTAGCTTACTAAACGTGACGCTTCGCAACAATCTACTCGACAAGGAAACATGCACAACACTTACACCCACAAACATCACACCTGCTCGCTTCTATCTCCTTCCAAAAATATACAAAAACAACAACCATGGAAGGCTGGTCATTTCATCATTCAACTGCCACACGACCAAAAGTTCCAAATACGTAGACCATTACATACAACCCCTAGCTAAGGAAAATAAATCATACACCAGAGACGCAACAGATCTACTAAACAAAATTAATCACATACAAAAAATGCCAGAGAATGCTATTCTAGTGACTATGGACGTATGATCACTTTATTCAAACATTAAACACACCGAAGGTCTAACCACCCTTCAGGAAGTACTTACTAAGAGAAGAAAACAAGATCCCCCACAGAAGTTATCATGAAGCTCATGGAGCATATTCTTTGAATACTTTCAACTTTAATGGAGCACACTACCTTCAAGTAAGAGGCTGTGCAATGGGCACCATTGCAGCTCCATCATATGCTACAATATTCATGGGAAAATTTGAGGAGACCCATATCTATCTCATCATCAGTAGCGACTGCGTATTCTATGCAAGATATATCGATAATATATTCTATGAATACACGGACAGTGACGACAAACTTAGCCAATTCCTCATGACCCTAATTCCTCATGACCCTAATTCCTCATGACCCTAATTCCTCATGACCCTAATTCCTCATGACCCTAAACACAGTACACGGTCAGAAGTTTTACTGCCGGGTGTAGTTTATTGTCATACACAGGACTAGAAATCAGGGCCAGGGTGAACCCCAGAACAACAGCAGTTAAGAGGTGGTTCCAAGCTTCTCAAAATCTTCAATCTCCCGATCAGGGGTCTTGATGCCAGATGTAGTTTATCTTCATACTCAGGACTAGCTTTTTTAGTGTCGAAACAGCCCTGATAATGATAATCACTCCAAAAACAGGTCTGCATTTGAAGAAGATGATGCTATCTATCTGGTGGGATTGGAAGGATATTGTGTATTACAAGCTCCTTTCGTAAAATCAGACATTGAATTCGAACAAGTACTGTTCCCAATTGAACCGATTCAAGACAACAATCGATGAAAAAGCGCCCAAAATTGGTCGATCAGAATGGTATCGTCATCAATTAGGACAACGTCTAAGTTTGTGTCTCTTTTCAGACACAGCAAAACTGGTTCAGCTTGTCTGGTTTGGTTCGGTTTATTTTGTTTTACGGCATATCAACACCTCAATGGGTTATTTAATTTTGACAATTTTTTTAGGATAGGTTTGTATCAATAGAATATGTATTCTTTGTAAGAAATCAGTTTGTAGATCAGGTTTCATTGACGTATTTTTGTCAATAGGGTTTTTGTCGAAATTCAAATGTATTGCTGGTAATATTATTTTTTTTCAAAAATGGTAATATTTTTGGTAAAAATGTATTCCTGATATTTTTACTATAAAAATCCATTTTTTATACTTTTATAGTGTTTTAGTCCCAGTTTTGAGGTTAACTACTTGCCCATAGATGGGACCCTAACAGGTGCTATCGATGAACTTAGAAATGACAGCAATCAAGAGGTGGTTCCACGTTCCTCAAAACCTCCAGATCAGAGGCCTTGCTGCCGGATTTATCGTCATACCCAGGACGACCAGCATGTTTAGAGTGTCATACTATACTAGCCGTACTTGAACTGTGAACTTCGGATTACCACTTATTTCGATGCGTATAAAATTTTTGGAATGGGAAGAACTTCTATGCTCTGGTATTTTGCAAAAAACACTTAGTCTAGTTCGTCACCGAGACAGATGCCAAATTCTTGGAGGATGGAATCATGAAGCTATCACAAATATGATCAACGGTAGTAGGACAAAATGGCACATACGTGGCTGAATAAATCTATATACAAGTGTGTAATTACCGCCATTGAAATTCATCTAAAAGAAAAAAAAGCACCAAAATCTTTTGTTCAAGCCCAGTATGTGTCAAAGTCGGCAGGCGTGGGCGTATCCACGTGTTGTTGAGGATAAACCAATGGAATATAGTGGAAGTATGTAATTACGTAATTAATCGTTTATTCGTATGTAAGTATTAACAAACTATTTTCACTGAAAAGCATTTGCTTTGATCATTAAATAAAATACGAAAAGACGGCAAAGAAAAGTTCGCCTAAACAATTATCTTTTCGCAAGATACGCAATCGTAATGATTTTTTTAATTGCTCTTGGCTAAATTTGAAAAATATTTTAGCGACATGAAAAACAATTTTTCGTTTTCTGTAAATCAGTTTCAGCTAATTTAAAATAACTAAATATAGAAGATTTAAATAAGAAAAATACGTTATAGATACAGGATTTAAAAGTAAAGTACTGTTGCCATCTTGTGATGTTATCGTTGCTAACGACCATACATGTTCTATTCTTGCAGTTTTTGGTTAGAGTCATCAAAAGGAAGCAAGTAAATTTAACAGGGAAGTGTTTTAAAAAACAACGAAAAACGTGAAACAGGAACCCGGAGATACTTTGAAATAACGAAAGATATCATATAAAAGCTAAGCAAAGTATTCAGAAACAGGAAAATTTCGTTAGAAAGTGATAAATTTTTTCAAATAATTTCACCCCGGGTAAGATAATAAAGCCAGTGAAACGTAAGGGCGACTACTGATTGTGAAAGAATACGAGAAAACGAAAAGAAAATATTAAAAAGAGAACAATAAAAGAACAGGAATTAAGAAGACAGAAAATAACAGTTGACACTGCATTGAACTTTATTAAAGATTAAATTTGAAGCATCCTCGGTATGACGATAAACTACTGATCAGGAGCTTTTGAGGACCGTGGAACCTCCTCTTAATTGCTGTTAATAGCTGTTGTTCACAGATCCACCCTGACCCGGGGAGGTAGAATCTGTTAGGGTCCCAGCTATAGGCAAATAGTGAAACCTCCAAACAAAAATCAACAGTAAATTTTTATAATAAAATGACCAACAATAGATTTTTATAGCAAAATGACAATCAATGCAACACCAAAAAAAAATAAAAAAATAAAAATAAAAAATGCATTTTTATAGTAAAATTAAGTATATATACAGAGTATAAAATTATGTACATAATATCTGTATTAGAAAGCATAAAATCACGTACAAAATATTTAGATTTCGGCATTAAATAATCCATAGAATATTCATGGGCAAACTGCGGCCCGCGGACAACATGCGTCACGTTTGGTTTTTCTGAATTACACGCCTAATTTCATAAGGAAAACAATAATTCTTAAAATTTGGTTTGTTTCATTTCGTTCTCATTTGTTCACTCACACACTCTCTCATACATAACCACATATATAAACAATGATTAAGTGAAATGTTTCTTAAACTTGTAAACTTTCATCGAAGGTAACGTTTACATCATTTTAAACCATTGGCGATTTTTAGTAAGGAAGATCAGACATGTAAATAACTTTTGGTTTAGAAACAGGAAACGTTCATAATTTTTCTCTGGAGAAGAAATATAACTTTTATGAATTTTTGTTTTATATTTTCTAGTGAATAAATTAGAAACTAATCGCATAAAGCGGCGTGTGCTAATCATGCTGTCATCTGTGTTAATATTTTACAAAAAAAACAAAACAAAAAAACAAATTTTCCCCATTTCTAAGACAGACGTTTACGCGTAGGTTCTTCTGTAGTAAAAATGGCCGACGCACCTTCAACGAAAAATTACTTTGAATTTTTTTTTTTTTTTGGTAGTACGGCCCGTCTTATAATGAGCCATATCATATACGGTCCACCGGTGGGAAAAGATTGCTCATGACTGCCATAGAGGTTGATATGCCGCTAAATAAAATCAACCAACTAATCAAAGTTGGCAGGAAATCGAGAAGCCGGAAGAGATTTTCATAACTTTCTGGTTTTCTAGCAATTCATGTTAAATGCATTAAATTTGTTTAACACATTCATATTCGTAGCCAAATCAGTCATAGGAAAAACTCCAAAGTCTGCTAAAATACAAATATAGCAAGATGACCTGCGCACATACCTCTAGTCAAACTTCTACTTACGCCACAAATTTTCGTTGGAAATAAAGAAGAACAAAAACCGAATTGCTATATAATATTAATCCTCCTATATCACTGAATGCTAGACAATTTCCCTGAATATAAAAATGAGACTTGAGGCAAGAGATATAGCATTTTATAGAAGAATGCCGAGAATATCATGGGCGGAGCATGTGAGCAACGAGGAAGTTTTAAGAAAAATCAGAACCAGACAGAGACAGTTGGAACTTCTGGGATTCAAAATGAGAAAAGAGGGCTTCGAAAATTTGACACTCACAGGACAAACTGAAAGCAAAAAGGATAGAAGAAAAAAACGAGAAACCTACCTAACAAGTTTTGGCAAACGGATAGCTGTTGGTTGGTTAGTTGTTTTGCTTAGCGGCATATCAACACCACTATGGGTTATTGTTGTAACCTAGGGAAGGATACTGAATAGAATAATCACACGAAGGTTGGTAATGAACGATAATACTTAGGACAAGAACAACACATATAAGATTCGCCAGCGGCGCGTAGAAGTAGTAGTCAACTGCTAGAAGTGAATCAAATGAATTCCACAATGAATCTCCAACTGCAGGATATTTACCAACCACTCCACGCGGTCAGATATGGCACAAGGCCGAATTTAATGCGTGGCATCCGAGCCTACGGCTCGGCCAAAAATTCCCCGTAGACCCCGGTCGGGTAGCTGTAGACGAGACCCTGCCCTTCGACATAGCCTCGTTTTGGGATCCTCTCTGCTCAGAAGCAATGAGTTTGACCAGCACAGCTGTAGACGAATCTCCAACTGCAGACCAACATACAGTATTTACTATTGTATTTATGCGAATGGCTACATATCCTTTATCGTCCGTATGCATGCTACAGCAGTTATTTAATGCCGAAATCTAAATATTTCGTACGCAATTTTATAGCTTCAACGAGATATTTTTGTACATGATTTTATACTTGCCTGGCAAACGTATGTTTAGATATATAGTTTGTAGATAAATCTACTGCTGATACTTTCACCGTAAAAATATATTTTTATACTTTAGTGCTGAACTGATTGTGATTTTCCTATATAAATGTATTACTATTGTTTTTGTATTTTTAAATAAATTTATTATTGCTGGTACTTTTAACATAATGTATTTTTGTACACGTGAACTACCAAACAAATCAAAAACACTATTTTCTCATAGTTGGGATTGTATCAGGTACTACCACTTCGGGTTAGGGTGTACCTGGGATCAACAGCAATTAAGAGTTCGTTCCATTGCTTCGCGACCCCCACCCCCGATCAGAGACCTTACGGATGGCATAACAGAGACTGGGAGAGATGGTAAAAATAAGGGTGTTTCATTAAGATGGATCACAATCAGCAGTAAAAAAAAAATCAGTGATATTGGTGAAAATTTATTTATGTCTCTATTGGATCATGTTATTTAAGTCATGGAAATTATGTGTGAAAAATAATATCGTCCAAATGTCTGCCAAGGCTTCAGCGGCACACCTCCACTCGATGGTCAACATTTTTGATGATGTCTCTGCATAGTTGCTCTTCTATCTTCCCAATATGCCTTATTATCTAATCCATCAGATGTTGAATTGTTGTTGGCTTGATGACATAGACCTTACTTTTGAGATGACCCCAAAGGAAGAAATCTAAAGGCGTCGAGCCGCATGATCATGGTGACCAAATAACTTCGCTGTTTCGAGAGATGATGCGCTATGCGAACTTCTCATTCAAATTCTGTTTGAACACCCAGGCTTCAATAACTGTAACACGTTGTTTGATTGTTAATCTTTCCAGGGTTGAAATTGCCAGTCTTAAGCTGTTAAATCTAAAAGAAAAAGAAAAAAAAATCATTAGACGTTTAAACTTAATTCACAGTTAAAATCGGCCCAAGTTATTAGAACACCCTTTACAAACATTACTTAAACCTATGTATGAAAGGAAGCTGTGGACAGTTATGATCGCCCATTGCATGAAGGGACACGGCATATAAAAGAATAACTCTGTTGGAGTATAACACTTAACACTGTGGTCGATTCTGGGTCAGTCTGGTCAGCAGTGACCAGACGTTCTGATCCTTGCTACCAGTCCCCTAGACCAGATGTCTTGGCCCTCAGGGACGTAGGACGAGGAACTAATTGCGGGATTAATCCCACGCTGATCGATACTCTCATGGTTCAACGGTCGTTGGTCGCTGTCCACTTCAGTCACCACCCTGCTCCACCCACACTGTATTTTTTTATCACAGAGCCAGTAGGGATCGATTAATCGTCAGTATCGTAGCGCTGATTCAAACCACGGCGAGCTGTGCTATGATGAAAAAAGAAATAGAAATGTCTTTTTCTTTTGCAGAAGTAATAAAAACGAAAAAGTCTTCGGGTCAATTTTTGATTTGGTTTATATAGTTCTTGGTATAGCAAAAATTAAACTTTCGACTAAAATCTGTTTAATAACACTTTTGCCTATCGATGCGAATTTCTTGGAATACTGAATTCTCGAAATACTGTCGGGAATTCTCTTGGCAGTAGGTCACGTGGGTTTCAGTAGCTCCTTCGCCGCTGTCTCGTCTCGTCTTCTGCCTGCAACTACTTATATTGACTTTGATTCAAAATTGAAGTAGGGGCTGACGGTGTTTGGGAATTTCGCAGGTTTCTGTAACAATTACAGCAAAGGTCCTTTGTTGTCTGGTTTATAATATTAACTATCTCTCCAAATTTGGGAGATTCCTCTTTCTTCGGGTAGTGGTTGCAGGTATTGGCCCGCCCGTATAACTAATTCTTTCTCTTATCTATGCCTCGCACAATTACTTTCAAATGGGCAGAAATAATTTCTCCGTCTCTCTTAGTGTATCATCTAAGCCCGTTACCTCAGATGTTTCTTTGACAACTTCAAATTTCAAACTGTGTGGGCAGAAAGGCGGTTTCAACTTTTAGTCATTAATTGTACCTATCGTTTTAACTTTCAATAATAGTACTAATGAGCTCCACAAGTCCATTCCCCATCTGAATTCCTTCAACGCAGGATAAAATCCTAAGGTAGGCGAGGCTATTTCCGCCTGCTGAAAGACAGGCATAGGAGAGTCACTTCATTCTGCTTTTGTCCCCGTAAATTATCAGATATTATACTCAACTGACTTCTTCTTTCTTCCTGGGAATTCAGCATACATCGTGTCGTCAGCTTTGCACTTTTAGGCAAGCGGACATAAATCTATATGTCATCTCGTGCTTTTTAGCTCCTCTGTCTCTTCCAAGTGATATTCCAAATTAACTCTTTCTTTTTCTTTTTACCAGTGTCATAGGAATTGCAGGTGGTGTAATGGTTTAAAAATCCCCAAGAATGAAACTGACGATCCTAGTTCAAATTCCAGCGACGATATTTACGTTTACTTCGCACTAATGCCCTTAGGAATGGTATGAATTAATTTCTCCCATTTACTACGACTAAATGGTAAGGTCATTGGAGTCATTCACTCCTATGAAGCAGTCTAACATGGGCGTCTGGATGACAAACCAGATCCCGTAAAAATTAATTTCCTATTGAAACTGAAGCAACATCATTTGGTGTCAGTGTTGCTCCGTACCCCAAAACAAAATCTACAGAAATAAATAATTTTGTCACTAACCGAGCAAGTATATCTCATTCGAGACGGGGTTAAAATTAATTCCTGATGTTTGAAATGACCCCAAGATGGGAAATGCTGAAGGGCTTGGGCTATTTTTGTCTCTAGGCCCGTGTATGTGTGGGAGTCTCATTTTAACCTTACCCTTGTGCCATATTCCGTGTGAGTGGATGTGCGAACGGATTTATGAAGGAATAAACTGCAACAACAGCCACAAAACTTGTAGATTCATTAATCTCCATAATCATTAGCTAGGAGCAGCCACATCTCGTATCTGACCAAGACACGCACACATAAAACCTGTTGCCTAACAGAACGTCTTCAACGGACCAACTTTAGATATAGACCAGACTAATGTTTTTCTTTTTGACTCTGGTGCAAAACGGGCTTTTGTCTATATTCGCATTAATTCAGTATGATGTTAGTTATTTAGGAATTATATTGGACATCATTTAAAGTCCAATATAATTCTTAAATGACAATAATCACACAAAGAATACTCTGCCTCTAGGGTACGCATCTGTCTCACGCGTGTGTACATAAAGACAGCCAGATAAACGCCTTAAGGCAATTAAAACTCTGAAGATGAAATCCTGTTCATTGGCAGGTTTATTGAAAGCCAAAAGGTAAAACTAGAAAAAGAAATAAATGCACATATAAAACTCGTTTTGTCTGAATAACAAACAAACAAAAGGGTAACAAGGAATATGACAAAAGGCAGCCGGAAAACTTGAACATAGAATTAAGTCCATTTTTCTAAGTGGTTAAAAGAAGATAGTAAATACTTTACACGAATATGTAAAACGTTTGCTGTGGGAATATAAACAACGGAAATTAGCGAGAACGATATATATGAGATAGAGTTCAAGGTCAATCTGTGCAAAGCGGTTTCACTCTGCTTTACTTTAGCTCCATTAATATAACAACGTTCTCGGCACTTTTTGATATGACCTTGCTTATAAGGGTTATTTTATAAACAGTGGCTGCTGCTGCTAATGTAATGCTCTTCTACTCGAATTGAACTCTCCTAGCTACTGACGTCTTTCGCATAATAAAAACGTTAAAATTTCCCTTCCACTCTGTCGTACGCCGATAGCTTGTGGATAGAATCTCTAACTGATGCCAAATCGGCCGGGTTTCGATCTGGGCTTGAAGCAATCGGATGTCTAGCCAAACTGATGAGCTGCGAAACAGTCTGTATGTGGATGACTATATATATATATATATATATATATATATATATATATATATATATATTAAATAAAAACAAACCACTTTAAGGTTCCATTATAATAATTTATTTCACCAGAGCCCTTTTAAAGGACTCTGGATCACCAGAGAGCACTTCCAAAAGATGAAATGAAAATTCATACTTTTGATGGGTAGTGTAAGTTTTTGTAATTTAACAGAACGGGTAATGAGGGGTGGTTTGAGAGACATGGTCGAGTTTAGAGAGGGTTTATTTAATATTTCTTTCAATCATACTTAGTATTGGGGAGGAGGGACCAGACCTTTTAATTTTATATATATATATATATATATATATATATATATATATATATATATATATATTTTCACTTTTGTTAGTAATGATGTAGCCACCTTCAAGCATCTAAGTGTTAAGACAGATACCTCCAAGCATCTAGGTGTTAAGGCAAGAACCTCCAAGCATCTAATGATTAAGGCAGTTACCTCCAAGCATCTAAGCATCAAGGTAAGTTTAATGCACACATACGTTTATTTATATATTCACTTTTTTTTTTAGTAATGATGAAGGCACCTTCAGGCATCTAAGTGTTAAAACAGACGCCTCAAAGCAACTAAGTTTAACACTGCCAGGAACCGCCAAGCATCTAATGATTAAGGCAGTTACCCCCAAGCATTAAGGTAAGGTTAAGATGGACGCCTTTTGTTAGTGGGCACATATGTTTATGTATATATTCACTTTTGTTAGTAATGATTTTTCTTTCTCTCGGTCATGACTCTTCACAATTTCCTTTCTTGAAAATCTCTAAATTGCAAACCACCATGAATCTTTAATGGAAAAAGTATTGGTGTTATTTTTCATTAATTTCGCCACAGTTTTAAAGTTCCGTCTGTTAGACTGCTTGCCTTAAAATAGATAAAGAAACCAGTACACCTGGCTATTTTGCGAATAACTTAAAAAAAAACAATTCAACCCAAGTAAGGCGATAATGCCACTAAGACTCAAGTGGGGAGTGAAAGAGAATGAAATGACTTTAGAAGGAACCGGAAACTCAATCCTAAACGGAACAAGAGATAATATTACAGGCAGGAGGAGTAAGTTATTTCATCAGATTATCATATTCAGTTTAGTACAAGGTTAAATTACTCAGTAACAACTCAAGAAAACACTTCTGATTCACCTCTTTTTTCAATATATTTCAATCAATTTACCCCAAGTAATGCCACTAAGACACAAGGGGCTATTGGGAGTGAAAGGGAATGAAGAGACTTTAGAAGGGACGTGAAACTCAATCCTAAACAGGGAACAAAGGATAAACCTACTATTCAAAAGGCCGGGAGGAGTGTGAACCGGACGATAGGCGAAGCTGTTTGCTACTAATGGGAGAGAAGAAAAATAAATAAATAATTAGTGAATAAAATTTCAGAGTTCAGGAAACAAGGGATAAACCTCTACTCCATCATGGCTTTAGAGCCTGGTTGAGTAAGGTATTTGATCAGATTATCATATTCAGCTTTTTTTTTAAGCGTTTCACCCCAAGCAAGCGGGAAGCCACTAGGACGCAAGGGGTTACAGAAGATTTGGAGCAAGATCAGATAGGAGTGATAGAGGAAAGTGTGAGGAGAAGGGTAGTGGATAGATCAAGGCAACTGGAGATGTCAATTGACATTACATTTGAATAGTTGGAGATTATAGCTATCAGGGAAACTGGAATAGGGAAGGGAGGTGCGAGACATGAAGCTATTGGAGTAGAAGAGACTGCTACATTTAGTAGTTTCGACAGTGAAAGTGTGAGAGCGGGATACCAGCCTCGTAGGCTTGGTACAAGTTTAAGTTTAAGTCACTACCTAAGAAAACACCACTGATTCATCTCTTTTTTTCAAATAATGTACCCCAAGCAAGGCGATAAGGCCACTAAGACACAAGTAGCTACTGAGGGTGAAAGAGAATGCGAAGACTTTATAAAGAACCGGAAACTCAATCCTAAAAAGGTAACAAGGGATAAATCTATCTACTCCTTTTGGGAGATAAGAAATAAACAATTAAATAATTAGTGAATAACATTTCAGAGCTCAGGGAATAAAAGAAAAAATCTCTTCCCCCTGTTCAAAAGATTATGGGTGGGAAGGAAAAGTAATGGATTCATGCCTTTCCTAATGCCATTAGAGTGAAGTGAATCGTTTGGGATTTGAAACCATCAAACCGATTTTATTTTCCCCGCACTAATGTGCAGGTAGCGTAAGGATTATCCGTGTGGAGAATGGAATCGGCGAGCCGAGTTCAAGTTTCGTCCTTTGGTGAGTTCAGTTCACACTGGGGAAAGGCGTGCATCTATTTCTTCACATTATTACGCCTCCGACTATAGTTTACTAAACAGGTTGTTGATTTTTTTTAAAACGGAAAATAATTGAGTTGAAAATAATTCACTAAGATTGTACTTGGACGATCCTAAGGGAAGAAGAAGGAGGGGAAAAGAAAAAAGAGAGAGGTCGAGAAAATAAAAAAGCGGTCATTAACAAAAAACACGAGTCAGAAAGATATCTTAGCTAGCATGTTGACCGAATTTTTTAAAGACAATTGGAAGAATAGAATTAGAAATAATAAAAAAGAAAGAAAGGGAAAAGACATGATATCAAAACGGGCCGCTTGATGAAAACCAGATATCGGTCAAAGCATCTAGCCTACTTTTTGCGTAGAAAGACACCTTATCAATTTGGATAAAGGGAAATTTTGGGAACAATGAAAACGAAATCTTAATCAGAGAAAAAGTGTTTTTGGGTTGAGGGGAGTGACCGGTGGAACGGTATACAGATTCTGACCTGTTAAAAATTAGAACCCCACATTGACGAGTGAAAGATGTTTTCAATTCAGATAAATTAAGATTTTCTGACTGCCGGGTCTGACAAAAAAACAAGAGGTGAAAAAAAACGATTGTCTCAGATCACAGATGGCGACAATATTCTTTCCTGAAGTCACAACTAATTAGCGGCGGGGGCTGGTTGACAGAGCCCAGGTGAGAGAAAGCCAAGATTGTCATTTTTCGTACGTGCAGAAAAAAGGCAAAATTGGATTTTTTTTTTTAAAAACAAGAACGATGTAACCACGCCCGAAAGGAGGAGAAAGGATGCTCGATCAATAACAATTGGTCGGAAACGGTCACGTGATCTGCAGAAAAGAAGAGAAAGAAATGCCCGATCAGGAACCATTGGTCGAAAAACGGTCACCTGACATACGAGAGACTAAGAGAGATGGTGTGCACCTCCCCCCACAAAAGGCACTGTGAGGAAGTAGGGGTGAAAACAATAGCGATAATGAGAAATCAAAAATAATGCGACTTTTGGAGTTATCGAGAAAACCCTGACGCCGACAGACCCACCCCAGTTTGTTGCGGCGTCAATAAAAGCAGGACCCCAGTCGACAGAAATCAGTTGGAGTTGAGAGTTGCAGCTGGACCGCGGGCAGGGAAAGAGCCTGAACGCGGGCATCGGGCCCGATTCACTCGCCCCTTTGCGGGCAAAAGAATCCTCAGACAAGAAATCCTTCCAGCCCAAGTCGAAGACAGAGGAGTTCAGCCCCGGACGGCAGCGAGAAGAGATCACCTCGGACGACAGAGAGTTGCGGCTGAGTTGCGGCAAGAGATCCTTCCAGCCCAAGTCGAAGAGAAGAGAACTTCAGCCCGGACGACAAGTCGAAGACAGCTGAGTTCCAGCCTAAGTCGACGAAGAAGCGGCAAGAGATCCTTCCAAGTCCAAAGTCCAGCCCAAGTCGAAGACAAGAGAACTTCCAGCCTAAGTCGACGAAGAAGAAGAAATACAACTCAAGTCGAAGAGAAGAATCAACTGCGAATGATCGATAGAAATTAGCCCCAGTGTCGAACCAAACCACACTCCGACATACACAATTCTAAAGAGTAGGCAATTCGAAATCTTTAGGTTGTGTGATAGAAGCTTGGTGCCATAGTCCACAGAGCGGGTTGGGAAATGAGAACAATTTTGTTTTTATGTAACGGACATTAAGATATAAAAGGTTGTTACCCATTTTTTTTTCATCAGCAATCTTTTTGTCTCGTGAGTTTATTTTTCTTTTATTTGTGTTTTGCCACCCCGTCGGACTCAACTTGTATCGGCCCCAATCCCTGCTGGTCCCGTCTGTCTAAGATCTAAACACAGCGTGGGTAGACAGACCGGAGATCGGTACAGTTGCTTTAGTGACCAGGTATTGGAAGCGAGTCGGAAAAAGGCGAGGCTGGTGATCATCTGACCAAGGGGTTGGAGCGGCACGCTTGGACCCAGGAGGAGCGACCAGGAGGAGCGACGTCACCGTTGGCGCCGTAACCAAAGGATCCGACCCTGGGCCAGGTGTGTAACCGTCACAAGTGGTGCCGTGACCAACGGATCAACCCTGAGACAACCACGTCACATATGGTGCCGTGGTGACCGAGGGATTTCAACCCTGAGAAGACCACGATCGACCGCCGTTGCTGAAAATTCAGACAGAACTCAGAACGACCCGGGACCAAAGGAAAAGAAAGAACAGAATCGTCTGTAAGGTAGGACACCTTGTTTTGTTTCCCAACCTCGATTGTTGCTGTATAGACTGTCTTTCTCTGTAGACATGTCAGATTATGATTCGGATAGAGCAGTGGGGGGGGGTGAAGAAGAAGTAGGGCGGGGGTTGTCAGTGGATCTAAGGAAGCTGTTGGGTGGACCGAGGGTCCCAGTATTTGATGGCAGCGGGAAGGAGTTTAAAAACTGGCTGGCAATCCTCGAGAAGAGCCGAACCATCTACGAGCTCTCGGACCAAGAAACCCTGTATTTGGCATACGATGCCACAAAGGGAAAAGCGTCTGAGTTCGTGAGGGGGCTCTTGGAGAACCAACCCCGCTTGGCTTGGGAAGAAATAAAAAGACTACTGACCAAAGAATTCGCCGACGAAGGTACGGCCATAGAGGCCATGAGGGCCCTTTTAAAACTAACACAGCTGCGGGATGAAACCCCGGGAGAATTAGGGGCCCGAGCGGGGAAGCTATCGTCATTGGCATTCCCCGAAGTGGTCAGGGATAATGCGGTTATGCAGGCTCAACTGGCGGACCTGTATGTAGAGGCGCTGAGCGACGAGCGTGTTCGTCACGACGTATTGAAAGAAGGACCGCTCAGACTGTCGGCAGCGATAGAGCTGGCCAGGGAGAGCCAGGGGTGTGGGATAAAGTGAAGAGGTGTGGGAAGAAGCAGATACCAAGTCAGGAGGCTGGAAGAAGGGGGTAGGCGGAAGAACCCCGTGTGGAATCAGAGGGTTAAGGAAGAGGTGGATCGGGCAGAATTATGGGAGGAGGACCCCAATAGAAGGGCATGGTCGACCAGGCATGGCTTTTATAAGCCCACGCCGGGTCGATACGGGCTGGTCTGCTGGACCTGTGGGTACGAGGACCACAGGGCGGCGGAATGTCCGACGAAGTGGGGGTTGCCCCCAGACTTCAATCAGGACAGATGCACCAGGTGTGGTAAGAAAGGACACCTGGCCAAGTGGTGCGGGCTGAGGAAGGGTGCCCCACCGATATTAACAAAGAAGGCTGAGCCCAAGAGACCGGCCCAGGGAAAAGCCAGCGGGCCACCCCAGAATTAAGAGGGAGGGTGGCCCAGTTAAAAAGGAGAGAAATAAAAGCTTGGACCAGTGGGTGGGCGAACCGCTTGAATAGAGGACGGGTTCCCTGAGGATAGACACAAGGCCAACCCAGTTAAAAAGGGAAAGAGCAAAATGTTGGACATGTGGTCGGGCGGGCCACTTTGCGGCAAGCTGTCCAGCAAGAAGGTGCTGGTTTTGCAGGAGGCCAGGACACCTGAAAAGAAACTGTATTCTTAGAAACGGCCATGGGAGACCGGGAGAGGTCCGGCCGGGGTCGCCCAGGTGCAGGGGGGCGCAGAACTCCACCTCATGAAAAAAAATGAAGGTGATTTATTACTACCGGCGCCTATATGGCTGGGTTAACCCAAAGGTGGGGACCCAGGAAGAAGAAAGCTCAGGTGTTCTCTTCGCTAACGCAAAGAGAAAGAACTATCCTGTAGAGCAGAGATAGGTGGTAGAGAGATGAGGGCTTTGGTGGACACAGGAGCATCTGTGTCATTGATGAGAGAGGAAACATACAGGCGGGTGAAACGGAAGAGAAGGTTACGGGAAGCGGACATAGAGATCACGCAAGCAGATGGGGCCCCCCTGGAGATAAAAGGGATGGTGAGGCTCCCTGGTGAGGATTGGGAGGGTGAAAAGCACCCAAAATTTTTACGTAACCCCCGACCTGTGTACGGAGGCAATCTTGGGAGAAGATTGGCTCCGGAGCCAGAGGGCCCAGATCGAGTTTAATCCTACTGTGTTGGTGGTGAACGGCGAGAGAACGCCATTGGGATGCCCACCAGAGGAAGAGATAACCATAGTGGTGGAGGAAGATGCAAAGTTACCTCCTAGGACCGCAGTGTCGGGAAAGGGTAGGCTAATGTCAGAAAAAAAAAAGGTACGGAGAGGACCTCTGCAGTTGGTCCCTGTAGAAGGAAAGGGCCTAGAAGATAACGAGGTAACCCTGTGCGAAACGGTAGTGGAGGCAGCCGAGTTGGTGCCCATAATGATGGTGAACCAGGCCCAAAAGACTATAAAGGTTAGGAGAGGGGAGAAGATAGGGAGAGCACTTCCCCTACGAACTCTGAATCGGGTGAGATTCGAGGAGGAACGAAGGAAGCTAGTAGAGCAAACAAAAGGAATCTTAGATGAGGATATATTAGCACCGGATCAATTTAGAACCAGAGTGGGGGGGTCTGTTAAGGAACAATCGAGATGTGGTGGCCCAGTCAGACAAGGAACTAGGTCAGACCCACACAGTCGAAATGAAAATCGACACCGGAGACCACCCCCTGTGAAATTAAAACCCTACCGAACACCTATACATAAAAGACCCCTTGTAGAAGAGGCAGTAGAGGAAATGTTGAAGCTGGGATGATCGAAAGATCGATCTCTCCTTGGAGCTTCCCAATAGTAATAGTAGGTAAGAAAGATGGCGGCCACCGTTTCTGTGTAGATTTTAGAAAGCTGAATTCTATATCGAAGCCGTTGGCGGTGCCATTGCCATTGATAGACGACATTTTGGCATTATTAGGGAAGGCAAAGTACTTCTCTACGTTGGACTTGAGGTCCGGGTATTGGCAGGTAGCCCTGGATGAGGCTGACAAGGAGAAGGCCGCATTCGCGTGTCACCTGGGACTGTTTCAGTTCAGAGTGATGCCATTCGGTTTAGCTAATGCCCCGGGAGTCTTCCAACAGCTAATGTCAATAGTGTTAGGAGGATACGAGAGCTTTGCCATGGCGTATTTGGACGATATCTTGATATTTTCGGAGACAGTGGAACAACACTTTTTTCATTTAAGACAGGTGTTGGGAAGGTTGAGGAAACACGGATTAAAATTGAAATTGTCAAAGTGTCAGTTTCTGAGGGAAGAAACTAGGTATTTAGGCTTCGTCATAAACGGAGACGGTATTAAACCCGACATGGATAAGGTAAAGGTCATAAGGGAAATGCCAGAGCCTAAGACAGTGAGGCAGGTAAGAGGTTTTATAGGAGCTATAGGCTACTACCGGCGCTTCGTCCCGGCATTTTCAAGAATTGCCATACCGCTAGTGGCCCTGACGAAGAAATACGCTAGGTTCAAGTGGACAGAGGACTGTCAACGAGCATTTGATTCGCTAAAGGAACAGTTGACAACCGTTCCACTGCTGACGTATCCAGACCTCAGCAAGCCCATGATATTATACACGGATGCCAGTGAGCAGTGTGTAGGAGCAGTACTTACCCAGCCGTGTCCTGATAAGGAAGGACCAGTGCCAGGCATACCAGAGGAAGTACCGATATACTTCCTCTCCCATAAGCTCTCAGAGACACAACAGAGGTGGCCAGTAATAGAGAGGGAAGCATATGCTATCATGTATGCTCTCCAAAAACTGGACTACTATTTAAATGGTGCGGTCTTCACTATAAAGACAGACCACAAGCCTCTGCAGTACCTATTGCAGGCAGAGTGGACAAATAATAAGAAAATTCAACAGTGGGCACTTAAGTTAAGTGGCTACCACTGTAAGATAGAGTATTTGGCAGGAAAGGAAAACACGTGCGCAGATTTACTCTCAAGAATACCGAAACAACTGGAAGAAAGATCTGTAAGGGTAGAACAGGGAGTAGATGATAAAGCCTATAGAATAGGAGTAATTAACTCTAATAAGCTAAAAAGATCGCCCTATATTAGAATCGGACGAAGAAGGGGACGCCCAGATAATAACCGATCCCTACTGGACAGAAGGAATTGAGAAGGAGCAAGCAGACAGTGAAATAGCTGCTCTGAGAGAGAAGGTAAAGGCAGGAGAGACCACCAAGTATGCCATAATAGAGGAAAGGCTGTATTATCTCTCAGGAAGGGATGAAGAAGTCAAACCCAAGTTTGTATGTGCCCAAAAGTTTAAGACCAGAGATATTGGAACAGTGCCACGAAAGGTTGGGTCACATGGGAATTGATAGGACATGTGATCTCATAGGAAGAAAGTACTATTGGCCCAAACTGTACGGAGAAGTCACTAACTATGTTCGAAGTTGTGTAGTGTGCCAGTCGCAGAGCAGAAGGCAGGAAATGGCACCCTTGGAGGAAACAGACGTACCAAACTTCCCCTTCGAGAAAGTGAGTATGGATGTATCAGGACCATATGGGGAAACTGCACAAGGAAACAACTATATAGTGAGTTTTGTCGATTGGCTAACAAATTGGCCTGAAGCATTTGCAGTACCAGACAAGAAGGCCAGAACTGTGGCCGGGTTGATAATAAGTGAAATCTTCCCTAGGTATGGTGCCCCTGTGCAATTGGTAACAGATAATGGCACGGAGAATGTGAACAGCATCATGAGAGAAGTTTTGACAGGTTTGAATGTAGAGCACATAAAAACATCCCCCATATCACCCCCAGGGAAATGCTAAAGTGGAAAGGTTTCATAGAACCTTGGGAGATGTATTGGCCAAGTTGGTCAGAGAAAACATTGGAAATTGGGACTTGTATTTGACGCAGGCTCTGGCGGCCGTGAGGTTTACGATAAACGAAACCTCCAGATTTTCTCCTTATTTTTTGTTGTTTGGCAGAGACGTGGTCCTGCCTGTAGATAACCTACTGAAGCCCCGAAGAAGGTATATGGGAGAAGATCATCATCAACTATTGCTGGAACAGCAACATAAGATATTCGTACAGGCCAGAAGAAGAATAAAGAGGGCCCAGAAGAAAAGAAATGAGAGGGTGAATGCTGAAAGAAAGGTGGTAGAATTGAAGGTTGGAGACCCTGTCTACTATAAAATCCACCAGAGAGAAGGAAAACTGGACCAGAGATGGGAACCGTACTACCGGATAGTAGAGCAGACAGGCCCAGTATCATATGTAATATGGGATCAAGTGGCAGGACGAGCGAGGAGGGTTCATGCCAATGATCTGAAGAAGGCTGAAATAGCTAACCTGGAAATGAGCGAGCCGAGGCCTAAGAAGACAAGGAAAAGGAAGGTAACTCTGGTTGAACCGGAAGGAATGGAGACGGAGGAAGACTCCGAAGAAGATGAGGAGATAGGTCGACTTGACCAGATAAACGAAGCAGTCCGAGTGACAGAGTTGGAACCCTCAGCGGGGATTAGCGATGTTCAGTCGTCGACTGAATCAGTGCAGAGAAGACCCCGTGAGATCGCCATCACACCCCCATGTCCGAAGAAAAGGAAGAAAAAGACGAAGAGGTCCAATCAAGCAGTCGAAGGCTCTAAAAAAGAGGCACCCTGAACAGGACGAAGGACCCAGCGAGTGGGAGGAGGAGGATCGAATACCCCTTTCCCAGCTTAAGGAAAGGATAAAGAACAGGAGAAGTTTAGACATAGAGTCGAGAGGTATTGAAGACATTCAAGGCGAAGACTCTAAACAGAAAGAAGAAGAATCAGGGGATGAAGAAGAGGGAAAAAAACCTCCTGGACGGGAGTTAAACACAGAAAGAAGGTTAGAGGTTGAACAGGAATCACCTCAGAAGATGAGATCAGGGAGGAGAAGAACCCCAAATCTCAGTAGAACAAAAGGGCTGTGCAGAATAGAAGCATTTAGTGTCGACAGATAGCGACACTGGCTCATCCAAAATCCTACTGTCTGACTATGGTAGATGTGAGTGGAGGGGATGGAGATGCGGGCTGCACCTCACGAGGAACGGAAGATCATTGGCATTATTGATTGGCCACCAGTGGTGTCATGAAGTACGACCTTTAGAGTGGGCGCCACGCACACCTGACCAGACCATTCTGTCTGCTAGAGGTTAGTTAGGGGAGGGAAGAGCCGAACTAAGAAAAAAGTTATGAAATGATTGAGTGATGAGTCGAGCGAGACTAAGTGATTGTGAAGAATAACAACAAGAGAATTTGTTACCTTTCAGGAATGATAGCTAGGTACAAGGTGGAAGCAGACTACATAGCATTAAATTCGGGGAGAACGAAATTTATGTTGCTATCAGCTGAAGAAGCTAGAAGGTGTAGAGATGATACCCTGGGGACTTGTACCTCGTTGAGCCCTATCTATAAAACTGGTAACCGCAGAATGTGCATATTAGAATTGTTTGAAGGGAAGGGGAGAAGGAATCAAAAGAATCTGCCAAGTGGAGGTATTAACAAACTCGGCATTACCACAAGCTATCAGTGTTTCAGACGGGGTGTGGGCGGTAGCCACACAGAAACATATCAGCCTGTCTAGGGTATGTGGGGGAGAGTCCACAAGGACATTAAGAATAAGGCCACCGTTATCCCTGGTGACGCTACCCATGGATGTTCGGCGGTTGGGGTGTCCATCTCCTTGCCCCCTATTACCAGATGGAAGAAAGGTATGAAGAAAAAGATTCACTCATAGAGATGATTGGTAGAGGCTTAGTCAATTGTACAGAATTATGGGAGCCGATAGTGAAGAGATTCTCTAATGTCACCTTAAATAAGATGCCAGTATTAATGAAGCCAATAGAAAAGATCGATATGGATCACTTAAGGGATAAGTTAAGTGCGTTGGGAGACGAAGGTGTAGCTTGGGAAGACGATGAGCAGATCGCGATAAGTTGGTCAATAGTAATGGGTACATTCCTAGTTATAGCCATCGGGGGTGTAATAATATGGAAGATTAAGAGTAAGAGAAGATTAGCGAACGACAGTCTAGTGAGCATGCAACAACTCGAGAGGGAGATGCCGAGCAGTGTTCCTTACTCAGACAGGACTGGCGAAGAAATTGCTGAAAGACCAATGGAGGAGGCTGGCGTGAGACCACCACGTGCGGCGGGAAAACCTCCCACGGCAGAGAGGAAAACATTGACCAAGAAGAACAAACCCTAGTGAACACATCTGCACCTACAAACACACGCACACATTACCTTGCATGTAAAAACAAAAAAAAAATGAAAAGAACATTTCATTGCATGTAGAACAAAAGAAAATGAAAAGAACATTTCATTGCATGTAGAACAGAAGAAAATGAAAAGAACAAAATAGAACAGAAGAAAATGAAAAGAACATTTCATTGCATGTAGAACAAAAGAAAATGAAAAGAACATTTCATTGCATGTAGAACAAAAGAAAATGAAAAGAACAAATGTAGAAACAGAAGAAAATGAAAAGAACATTTCATTGCATGTAGAACAGAAGAAAATGAAAAGAACATTTACATTGCATGAAGAAAAAAAAAAAGAAAATGAAAAGAAATTTCATTTTGCATGTAGAACAAAAGAAAATGAAAAGAACATTTCATTGCATGTAGAACAAAAGAAAATGGAAAGAACATTACCCTTGCATGTTAGAAAGTAGAATAGAATTGCATGAGACAAATGCATGGTGCATGTTAAATGATGTAATTGGGTTTAGGTGTCATTTACGGGTAAATGACAAATCGGTTAGGGGAGGATTGTGGCACCTTGCATTATTAGAAATATTCATAGAAATATGATTTAATTTTTTTTTACTCGGTTTACTAAACAGGTTGTTGATTTTTTTTAAAACGGAAAATAATTGAGTTGAAAATAATTCACTAAGATTGTACTTGGACGATCCTAAGGGAAGAAGAAGGAAGGGGAAAGAGAGAGGTCGAGTCGAGAAAAAAAAGCGGTCATTAACAAAAAACACGAGTCAGAAAGATATCTTAGCTAGCATGTTGACCGAATTTTTTAAAGACAATTGGAAGAATAGAATTAGAAATAATAAAAAAAAGAAAGAAAGGGAAAAGACATGATATCAAAACGGGCCGCTTGATGAAAACCAGATATCGGTCAAAGCATCTAGCCTACTTTTTTTGCGTAGAAAGACACCTTATCAATTTGGATAAAGGGAAATTTTGGGAACAATGAAAACGAAATCTTAATCAGAGAAAAAGTGTGTTTTTGGGTTGAGGGGAGTGACCGGTGGAACGGTATACAGATTCTGACCTGTTAAAAATTAGAACCCCACATTGACGAGTGAAAGATGTTTTCAATTCAGATAAATTAAGATTTTCTGACTGCCGGGTCTGAAAAAAAAACAAGAGGTGAAAAAAAAAACGATTGTCTCAGATCACAGATGGCGACAATATTCTTTCCTGAAGTCACAACTAATTAGCGGCGGGCTGGTTGACAGAGCCCAGGTGAGAGAAAGCCAAGATTGTCATTTTTCGTACGTGCAGAAAAGGCAAAATTGGATTTTGTTTTTTTTAAAAACAAGAACGATGTAACCACGCCCGAAAGGAGGAGAAAGGATGCTCGATCAATAACAATTGGTCGGAAACGGTCACGTGATCTGCAGAAAAGAAGAGAAAGAAATGCCCGATCAGGAACCATTGGTCGAAAAACGGTCACCTGACATACGAGAGACTAAGAGAGATGGGTGTGCACCTCCCCACAAAAGGCACTGTGAGGAAGTAGGGGTGAAAACAATAGCGATAATGAGAAATCAAAAATAATGCGACTTTTGGAATTATCGAGAAAACCCTGACGCCGACAGACCCACCCCAGTTTGTTGCGGCGTCAATAAAAGCAGGACACCAGTCGACAGAAATCAGTTGGAGTTGGAGTTGCAGCTGGACCGCGGGCAGGGATAGAGCCTGAACGCGGGCATCGGGCCCGATTCACTCGCCCCTTTGCGGGCAAAAGAATCCTCAGACAAGAAATCCTTCCAGCCCAAGTCGAAGACAGAAGAGTTCAGCCCCGGACGGCAGCGAGAAGAGATCGGACCAGAGAGTTGAAGAAGGCTGACGACAGAGAGATCCTTCCAGCCCAAGCGGACAAGAGTCCAGCCTAAGGCGAAAGAGATCCTTCCAGCCCAAGTCGAAGACAAGAGAACTTCCAGCCCAAGTCGAAGACAAGAGAACTTCCAGCCTAAGTCGACGAAGAAGAAGAAATACAACTCAAGTCGAAGAGAAGAATCAACTGCGAATGATCGATAGAAATTAGCCCCAGTGTCGAACCAAACCACACTCCGACATACACAATTCTAAAGAGTAGGCAATTCGAAATCTTTAGGTTGTGTGATAGAAGCTTGTGCCATAGTCCACAGAGCGGGTTGGGAAATGAGAACAATTTTGTTTTTATGTAACGGACATTAAGATATAAAAGGTTGTTACCCATTTTTTTTCATCAGCAATCTTTTTTGTCTCGTGAGTTTATTTTCTCTTTTATTTGTGTTTTGCCACCCCCGTCGGACTCAACTTGTATCGGCCCCAATCCCTGCTGGTCCCGTCTGTCTAAGATCTAAACACAGCGTGGGTAGACAGACCGGAGATCGGTACAGTTGCTTTAGTGACCAGGTATTGGAAGCGAGTCGGGAAAGGCGAGGCTGGTGATCATCTGACCAAGGGGTTGGCTTGGACCCAGGAGGAGCGACCAGGAGGAGCGACGTCACCGTTGGCGCCGTAACCAAAGGATCTAATTGTTAAGCCCCAGGGGAAAGCTATAGGGTTACCTATATCTATCTATCTATCTATCTATCTATATATATATATATATATATTGCGTATGTAAATATAAATATAAAAGTGGACACTGAAATCAACACTAAACGGCGACAGTCGGTTTCATGCTTGAACACAATAATCTGGCCATGTATATTGTGAATTGACACAACTATTTATATATGTTGGAAAATGGTGCATTATGCGTAGTAAGATTTATTGCATTATCCTAACGGTTACTGTATTTCAAAATATCCTAGAATCTATTGAGTAGAAATAATTGTAAATCTGAATGCAGTTATCTGTAGCTATTTTTACAGTGTCCTAAATTTTACTCGTTATTTATTGCTTAATTATTTGTTGTTGATTATTATTATTACGTTTGGTTGTGTTTATGTGTTTGTTTATTATTCAATTATTTTTTTTTTTATTTATTGATTTAAAATTTTATTTTATTTTTTTGTGAGGCATAAGTGGTAATGTAGGATAGATTTGGGTTGAGTACGCGTGTAGGTTTAGTTAAAGGGTTAGTAATGTTATGGGATTAGCAATTTAAAAGGTATGAAACATTTGCATTAAACTATGCAAGAAAGTGACCAGCTTATCGAGTTAGGAATCCAGGGGAGGTAACTCGAATCGAAACCGGAGGAAGTAAAAACACAGTAGTATATAGGAAGGGAGCGTGAAAAGCGTTTTTTTGATTGGTTGACGTTGACGGACGTATTTAAATAAGAACAGTTAGACTCCTAGTTATGTCGATATATTTTTCTTTTTTTGCGATGTCTAAGTGCGTAGCGCGATGCTTTCAAGGAGGTAGCCTGACTCATCCGGACTCAGGTCGGGGTTGCTGTTTGACACGATATGAAGCAAAACCCGAAATCGACGATGAAGAGAGTGCATTACTGAAGACCACCCTTGATGCATCTAAAATGTATTATACAACTATTTTATCTTTATTTTTTTCGGGGTTGGTTATCTTATTTGTTTAGTTTAAGGTGTTTGTTTTGTCTAAAGTATTTTACAATACCTGCGTTGTATATAGCGCATATATTTACTTTTCATGGTGGTATTTTATAAGGCATTTTTTTTTAGTTTTCGATTTTTAAGTAACGTAGTAAAAATTGTTTTAGTAACTGCATTCTGAAATGTGGTAACTTAAACTACTTTTTCAACAGCAAATGATTAAGTAATTATACTTACATACACACACACACACACACACACACACACACACACACACACACATATATATATATATATATATATATATATATATATATCCTAGGTCAGATCAAAATGTATCGGGACTGGTGCTATAAAAAGAAAACTACAACACATATCAATTCGGCATTTGATCTCTTTCGAAGTAGTTTCTTTCTGAAGCCGCACACTTCATCCGGCGTCGTTTCCATTGACGGAAGCATTCCTGGAACTCCCTTTTTTTTTTGCTGACTCGCCGCATTCGTTTGGATTTAGTCGACATCTTGAAATCTTGTTCCTTTCAAGTGGAATTTGATATTTGTAGAAGAAAAAGTAGTAAGGAGCTAGATCAGGAGGAATATGATGAATGTTGGTCTTGACCGAAACCTGCTGCACAAGCCGTGGTCACTAATGAAACCTCCTTGGTGTGGTGAGACGACCACACTCTACTCACTTCTTAGCTATTTTTTCCTCCAATATCAATAATCTCAACAATCAGCGAAACCACATGAACAAATTAATCCCACGTGCAACTGCAGAATAAAGAACGGATGTCCCTTAAACGGTAATTGTTTACAAAACAACGTAATATACCAAGCGACGATAAAATCACCAGATAATGAAGAAAAAGTATACATAGGAGTAACTGAAGGACACTGGAAACAAAGAAATTATACACACAAAACATATTTCACAAATAGTAAATATGCAAACAGCACAATGCTTTCTAAGTATATCTGGGAAATTAAAAACAAAACGCACATCACACCAAAAATATCTTGGAAAATAAGGAAAAGATCATCAGTCTACAACAACCAATCAAAATCTTGCAAACTTTGCTTGGAGGAAAAAATAGCTATCATTACTTTCCCAGACCAAAATGAATTATTAAATAAAAGATTCGAGCTCATCTCAAAATGCAGACATGAAAACAAATTTTTACTACGTTACTTAAAAATCGAAAACGGAAAAAATAAAATAAAATAAGAATAAATAAATAAACAAAATGACAATAAAATAAGCAAAATAAATTAACCCAAACAAATTACCAAATCACATCTGTTAGAATAGACGAAATAGAATAAAAAATAAGAAAAAAATCAATGAACCCAAATAAATAAAGTAAATAATAAACAAATTAGCAAACCATTATGACCAAAATATTAGACTATAAAAATCAAAATTAAAATCGGACGAAATAAATAGCTATAACTGTTATATAACGACAAAAAATACTACGTCAATCTAAAACCGAAAAGAAAATATACAGTATAACAAATAAATAATAACAAGTAAAATAAATTGACCTAAATTCATCCAAATAAATAAATAAACTAACAAAATGATCCTGATAAACTAACCGTTAGAAAAAAACATATAAAGATAACCAATCCAAGTAATTACATGAAGTAATAAACAAACTAAAAAATGTTCCCGCCAGAATAATAGTCAGAACAAACTACAACAATCAACCCCAAAATCGAATAAAAAGCTTTATCTTCTCAAACCAAAATAAAACTATTAAATAAGCGATATAAACATATTTTTACTACGTTAATAAAAACACCGATTAAAATAAAATTAAAAATAGATAACATGAGAAATAAAAATAAAAAGTAAAAAATAAAAATAAATAAAAACAAGCAAAATAATTTAACCCAAATAAATAAATGAACAAATAAACGACTTCCGGTAAAATAACCGCCAAAATAGACTACCCACAATGCACCACTGACCCGTATATATATATATATAGCCGAGAAAAATAACAGCACTCGTGGCCTGACGATTGCATCCAGCATGAAACAGACTGTCGCCTCTAATTGTTGTCTTCAATGTTCACTTTTATACATACATACATATATATATATATATATATATATATATATATATATATATATATATATTGTCAAAAATTGTTAGTATTGGGCAATTCCAGGGTTCTTTATTCTGGTCTGTAAATTATACCTTAAACTGGTCTACAAAATTGACATTAAGATAAACATGAAAATTTATATGTTTATTGATTGGTTTGGTTTGGTTTGTTTTACGGCATATAAACCTCAATGGGTTATTTAATGGCGACAAAATGTTTATTGTTGAGAATATTTTTTCTTTTTTTTTCAAAAATGTATTGATGATAATAATTTTTTATAAAGTATTTCTGGTATTAAAACTTATTTTTCAGACTTTCATAGTGTTTTGACCCCAGTTTAGGGGGTTAACTATTTGCCCATAGTTGGGACCCTAACAGGGGCTACCACCTCAAAACCTCCTGATCAGAGGTCTTGCTGTTGAACGTAGTTCATCGTCTTACCCAGGACGCGGATGTAATTTATCGTCATACCCAGGACGTTATATGTTTGTTGACAAGGATCAAAAAACAAATTGCTTTTAGCAATTCAAGCCAGTGGGGACCTTTATAGCTACAATTTTTATCACACTCCGTTTTCGATTTAAACATCTCGATGCAATTATCGCAATAAATTCTGCGTATGAAACTTTGTCTTATTATCAGCTTTTTATGACTTTATTTTTAGCCAATTGAGATAATTCATTGGTACTTTCACTGTCGACTTATTGATACAATTGACTTTGAATCAGTCTCTCTAATTGTAGTTTCATGTTTGAAAGTAGACATACTTCTGTCCTAGTCCGTATCTATCTATCTATCTATCTATCTATCTATCTATCTATCTATTCTCATCTCTCAACTGACTGATCTATCTATCTATCTATCTATCTATCTATCTATCTATCTATCTATCTATCTATCTATCTACCTTCACCCCTCCTTTCTCTCAGTTTGCTTCTATCTATCTATCTATCTATCTATCTATCTATCTGCTTGTTTATTCCCTGTTTCTCTGCCTAGTTATCACATATCATTATCTACGAAACAGATATCTTACTCCTGCACTCTCAACTTGTTATGGATACAAGTGGGTGGGCCATCACTCATATACCCCTCTAAACCAATTCAAATCACCTCTTTCTCTCTTTTCTTTTCTATGTCTTTCTTTCTTTCTTTCTTTCTTTCTTTCTTTCTTTCTTTCTTTCTTTCGTACCCACCTCCACTTCTTGTGTACAGACACCTCCTTATCTTTCAATTTTACCGGCAAATCCAACACGATTATTTTCTCACCAATCGTCACTCAAAAGTTAACCGCTCCAACGTGAAAGTGCTGAGCGACATCAGAAGACACTGTTTCGTCTTATTTGGTGATTATAAGGACCAACCAATTACGACGAAACGTTGGCGCAGCGCGTGGCGCGAATTCACAAATAGCGCAGGAAATTGTTCGGATGTTCATGGGCCGAGTTTGTAATATAGTTCGATAGGTAGGTTTGTAAGCTGGAGGAATGGGCGTTTGGTGTGTGTGTGTGTGTGTGTGTGTGTGTGTGTGTGTGTGTGTGTGTGTGTACGTGCGGTGGGGGATGTTTGGTTAGACGAGAGAAGGGAAAGGGATTTCTGTGGTTTGGGAGGGTGGGATTTCGTGGTTGAAGTACCGGACACACTCTAACCGCTGCAAAGTGTTCCAAAGAAGCGTTTGTGTTTACAGAAAAAAAACGCTTTTAGTAATAGAAGTCGCGTGGATTTTCTGCACATAAAAGTTGGCAAAATGTCAAGAGTAAATATGCAGAGATCGATATCTATCTATCTATCTATCTATCTATCTATCTATATATATATATATATATATATATATATATATATAGAGAGAGAGAGAGAGAGACAGAGACAGAGACAGACAGACAGAGAGAGACAGAGAGTGTAACAAGAAGAAAACGTATTTATATATCTATATTTATGCACACTCACACACACACACACACACATTATATTATTAATCCAAAGTATGCGCTACGCATGTGAATGCATATATTAACATGCAAGTTAAACAAACAAATATATATAACATATCCGCACGCATTTATATAGGTAATTGCGTGTATATATATATATATATATATATATATATATATATATATATATTTATGCGCGATTGTGTGTGTGTGTAATTCAGATGCATGTATATGTCGGCAGGTAGATATAAATTGGCTAAATCAGTCAAAGAACAAGTGTTATACTATATTTAAATAGAGATTTTGCAAGTATGCAAGACTTAGCCACAATTATTGACTCGTATATAGATAAGAATATGTCAAAATTATATTTGCTAAAATCTATCTATCTATCTATCTATCTATCCATCTATCTTTCTATCTATCTATCTGTCTGTTTCTTTCTCTCTCTCTCTCTCTCTCTCTCTCTATATATATATATATATATATATATATATATATATATATATATATAATATGATATGATATAAATTCAAACACGAACATTCCATGGTTATAATTTATTACATTGGAATCGTAATCACGATTCACTTCATCAGACCTTTTTTAATTTGTAGGTCTGTTGAATTGGATCGTGATTACGATTCCAATGTAATAAATTATAACCATGGAATATTAGTGTTTGAGTCTTTTATATTATATTCTTACTTCGTCCTGGGCATTGAGCTCTACTTCTATTCTATCCCCCTTGGAAATTTATTATATATATATATATATATATATATATATATATATAGTGCTGTTCGATAAAAGTGACTCACCTGATTTTTTTTTACTAAATGTTCTCTTCTCCGATAAAACGAAAGTTGAGCTAAATTCAAAGGATAAGCGATCTAAAATCCGAAGAAGAAGCTTTGAAAGCTCTTTGAATTTAGCAGTAAGTACTGTCAAGCATCCGTTCAGTATAATGTTCTGGGGATGCTTTTCTTTTCATGGAACTGGTTTCTTAAAACCTATTGAAATGACCCTCAGGAGCGAGCAGTACAAGAGAATTTTAGAGTCTTGTCTGCTCCCTTCTGCTGAAAGGGTACAAATCGACCTCACCAAGATCATTTTTATGCAGGATAATGTTCCCTGTCACAAATCAAAATTGATGAAGGAATAGTTTGATGAAAAGCAGGTGAGTGTTATGACATGGCCGCCTCAATTTTCTGATCTCAACCCCATAGAAAACTTATGGAGCATTATAAAGTACAGGCTCTCGAGAAAGCAGTTGAGCAACATTACTGAAGGCCTGAATGATCTTTTTCGTCTCACCATTGCTCAGTTAGGAAGACATAGTAGGACTGACACAAAACGATTTTAACCTGTTCTCTTTCTAGCTGAATAATTCAAAGTGTTTTAGGTGATTCTTACGACAAATGATGTCAAGATGGCGAAACGTCTTATCTGAAAATCTGGAAAAAAAACTCAGTTTTTTTTTTTTGTTGAATGGACAATTTTCCAATGCAGTTACATGATTTAGACAATTTTGCTGTCACACCCGGTATATGTTAGGGAAAAAGACTGTGATAAAGTGGAAAAGTTATCGTGTAACGCGTTTCGTCCATTCGAACTCCATCGGATTCAAGTGATGTTTACGTTGATGCGACTACGCTTGCGCACGAATGAGATGGGGCGCTGAAAATTTTAAATGTAAATTATTTTTTTAAAAATATATTTTTGGGGTATATAATCTCGCCGATTTCATTTAGTTTTTTTTTTTTTCTGACCGTTTCTATCTCTTTTGTTATTACATATCCAACATTATGAAATGGACAAAGTCCGACAATTATTTAAGACATTTTTAATTATTATTAAGACAACTATTAAAGACATAAAAAGAACGTATAAACATAAAAAAATGTCTTAAATATCCAACATTGTGATAATGGAAGATCTACCGAAAAAAAGAATGATGTAAGAATATGGATATAATTTACTCTGGAAGATTTTGTACTTTATATATAAAAAAATACATATCATTCTCTCTCTCTCAGACACACACACACACACACACACACACACACACACACACACACACACACACACACACACACATATATATATATATATTTGGTACCTCCACTTTTTCGGCATAAATTTTCGATACCTAAGGTTTAAAATGAATTTTAAAAAATGAAAATGCATTCTTGAAGTTTTCATTTTAGCTTTAGTTGAAAGCTAAAGGATTGAATTTATTATTTCCAGTAAGTAAAATATTCTGGTGTATTTCAGGTAGAAATTATATAGATTGGAATGTCAAATTTAATTTCGATTTCTTAAAATTTTCTTAAAAGCGGCCATTTTCTTAATTTTAAGAAATTTGTAAACAAAACGAGTTTATCGATTTTAAAACTCTTCCAAAATATATATATATATATATATATATATATATATATATATATATATATATATATTTCTGACACGTTATTTGAGTTAAATTAATCTGATCTGAAATAAATATTACTTATAGCATAAAAAGTAATATACAACGATTTGTTAATGATTGGTCCTGTTTATCTGAGGCGATGACTGATGGACGATTGAGTGACCAAGCGATGGCAGCTAGTATGGTTGACTAGAATTGACATAAGATTTACGAAATCAAAGTGAACGCATTTTGGGGGTTTTTAACTACCTAGTAATTTTTTTTTACAAATGAACATATTTTCCGCAATTATGTAATAATTCATTGACTTTTATTTACCTTTCGATGATGCTTTATGCAAAAATAAAAAATTAAAGATACTATAAAATTTTCTTAAAGTAATTTCTCTGTAAAGAGACAAAACTCACGTGGCCTTTTTACAATAATGTCCCGTTTAGCCTTTCATAGATAAAAAAAGGAACAAATTAAGTAAAAATATAAAAAATAAAAAAAATATTTTAAAAACTACGATTATTAATCTTTTCAATTTTGGATTCGTAAATTTCTTTTCCACTTAATTACTATATCACATCCAGAAAATAGACCACTACAGAATTTTACAAGATTTTAAATTATTATAAATTATTATAATTAAAATTAAAAAAAAAAAATGAAAAAAATATCTTGTAAAAATTCATTATTCATCGGAAAAATTTTATTTCTTCAGACAATAATGTCCTTCATATAACTTATTTACAAAAGCAATTAAAAGATTTTCTAATTAAATAATATCATAGTTTTATTACATTTATTATTTACAATTCAGAGCAGATTTTCAGTAAGAATAATGAAAGTTTTTAAAAAAATTAGATTTTTTACATTTTAACAAATAAAAAAAGTCAGGAAATAAAAAGTTTTTTTGCGAAATTTTATTACCGAAATATTCTAAAACAAAAATTTCAAAAATAGTTTCATTCTGTTGTGAAAATTTAATTGAAATCGGACAATTATTTGATTATTACAATAATTTCCAAATCAATGTGTTTTCAACGGAAAAAAGTCATTGCAATTATTACACCACCGCGATGAAGTAAACAAAACAAGATTTTAACCAAAATTTCGAACCTGTAAGAAAACATTAAATTTTGTTTAAAAAAAAAATACTTTAGTCTT
>CAHIKZ030000657.1:1642500-1712500 GCA_903632075.3 Acanthosepion pharaonis
TTTTCAAACGTAACTAATAACTGATACAACAAAAGTTAATGAAAATGAACACTCAACCACCCCTTGTCTGGATGAATGGATTTCTCTGTATCCTTGAAAACCGTAAATTATGATTTTTTAGCCGTGCCTTTAAAATCCAGTAAATTTAAAAATAAGTTACTCCAAAATTCGCTTGATGAAATAGAACTAATGTCTTTAATTTAATACAAAATTAAATTGAAGTTTTTAGCTTCCATTTTTTGAAACATGGTTAGAACTGTGTAGAAAAAAAACATATTTTAAAAACAGTTAATTTTAATATATATATATATATATATATATATATATATATATAGAGAGAGAGAGGGAGAGAGAGAGAGAGATAATGTATATTTATTATTAATAGTATAAATTTTACTTCTATTATATGGCATCGAGCACTTTTATTTAATATTTATTTTATACTTATAAAAACTTCCTGAGTATAATGTTAAACTACATCTGGAAGCAAAGCCTCTGGTTTTGAAGAGCGTGTAACCACCTCATAATTGCTGTTGTTCCCCGGTTCACCCTAACCTTGTCCACCGTAACTGTTTGTCCATCCTATTATATAAATAATTAACCCCCAAACTGGGGTAAAAACAATATGGATGTGCAAAAATACATCTTTATAAGAATATTCATCGTTTAAAAATTACCAGCAATACATTTTTATAAAAATATTCATCGTTAAAAAAATTACTATCAATAGATTTTTTTTTAAATTGCCAATAATCCATTTTTAAAAAAAAAATGAAGAAATTATTAATGCTCTCAAGAAAATTAAATTTCCGCATTAAATAACCAAAATGGAGTTGATTTGGTTTTGTTTTTTTTATTTTTCGGCATATCAACCTCAATACCGACATTTTTTTTATTGCATATTCTTTATCCAAAAATGTATTATTGGTAATATTTTTTTCTTCAAAATTCTATTGCTGCTAATATTCTTTTTTAAAAAATGTATAGCTGGTAATAATTTTTTCTCAAAAATGTATTGCCCTTATTTTTTTTTTTTTTTTAAATGTATTGCTCGTAATAATTTTTTTACAAAATAATATTTCTGGTATTAAAACCTATACTGGTATTAAAACCTGGGGTCAAAACACTTTCATAGTTTTTTCGTTAACTATTTGCCAGTAGCAGAGACAGTAACAGGTGCTACCACCTCGGGTCAGGGTGGACCTGGGAATACCAGCAATTAAGAGGTGGTTCCACGCTCCTCAAAACTTCTTGATCAGAGGCCTTGCTCTCGGACGTAGTTTATCGTCTTACCCAGGACACGGGTGTAGTTTATCCAGGACGGGCACGGGTGTAGTTTACCCAGGACGGACAAAGAGTTGATATGCCGCTAAACAAACAATCTGAAAAGTAAGATACAAAAATCAACAGTCCAACATATTCATTACTTTTAAAGAAGACATTGTGCAGATGCTACCAGTATTATCTTGTTAATTTTCTCCATTCAGTCCCATGTTATATGTCATCATTGTGATCGTGCATAAAATACCTTTCTCAACTGTCCTGTGTATGACGATAAACTACATCCGCGTCCTGGGCAAAATGATAAACTAGATCCGCGTCCTGGGTAAGACGATAAACTACATTCAACAGCAAGGCCTCTGATCAGGAGGTTTTGAGGAGCATGGAACCACTTCTAAATTTCTGGTGTTCCCAGGTCCACCCTGATCCGGGGTTGGTAGAACCTGTTGTCCTAGCTATGGGCAAATAGTTAACACCCAACTTGTGTAAAAATAGGCTTTAATACCAGAAATACTTTGTAATAAAAAAATTATTACTAGCAGTAATTTTTTGAAGGAAAAATTATTATCAGCAATAAATAATTTAAAAAATCCAGTAATACAAACAGCTATACATTCTTAAGAAGTTGGATTGTACTCAAAAATATGAGTAATTGAAAAATGGTTCAAATATATATGTATACATACCTTTTTCTCCAAACTATCGCTATAAATCTATTTAAAAGATTTTGTTGGCATTAAATTACTCACTGAGGTTGAAATGCCATAAAACAAAAGAATCAACCAACCTTTCTCAAAAACGTGTTTGAAACATCGGTCTGGTATGATCCCTGAAGGAATGTCGGGCCTGGTCAGTAACTAAGATGGCTGACCGCTTGGAAATAGCAAGTGTTGTTTCCTTTTTAGCAATCCAGGATCTTTCTTAAAATGACAATTTGCTTGATGTGTGCACCATGTCGATGATTTTTGTTTATACTGATCGTTATTTAATAAAAGCTTCTTCTGCTCTTAGTAAATATTTATTTTTATAATTAATATTTATTACATTAACAATATCTGCACTATGAAAAAGATATCCACTAACATTATTTGACTCATAGAATAACCCTTAAAGTAAATGTCCAGGGTATCAACCATTTTGACCATGTATTACCATTAACCATCTATTACTATTTCGACAAGTCCACGGCCAAATCACGCTGAAATACCGGTTCCAGTAGTTAAGCAACGTCGAGTCTGGTCAGTACTTAGATGGGTGACCGTTTGGGAATACTAAGTGCGGTAAGCCGGAATGTGCTGGTGGTGTAATGGATAATGGCTCGGAATATTTAATCAGAGAGCAAAGTTTCAATAACAGTCGGTTTCGTTAAATTCCCTTACGCGCAAATAATCTTGACAGAGGTATTAATCTAACTCTTCTCCACCTCCCCAGCTATGGGTTAATTAGTAAGAGTTGTATCACTAAACCATTATTATCTCACAGAAAAAAAATTCCTAAAATTTTCTGGTTTTAAATAATCTGCATGTTATGTTGATAAGCAATAGAAAACGTATCAATTAAATAAAGAAAGAAAAAGTGACGTCAAGTGACTGAGGCAATACCTTGTATTTTTGTAGCAGCAACATAATCTGTGTGGAACTGCTTCCTGGATAAATGCCATTTTAAAAACACCAGAAATGATAATTTGAAGAAACCTAATCAGGATTATGTGAAAAGATGCAGTAAAATGTTCCAGCCGTATCGCATAATTGGCTGGGTAGTTGAATGACTCTGATTCAAGAATCTCGTCTCTTTAAATCCTTCTGACCAAGCAATATGAAGCTTACGAGCAACACGGTTTTGTGGGACGGGGTGGATTGGTAACGATGGATGCCTCCTTTGTCAACGTAGGAACAAGTCTGATCATTCGTGATCATGTGTCCGTGAAAGTCTCCATCAGCTTCCCCTGTACCGTTCCAAAAGCCAAAAAAAGAAATGCCAACGCGCTGAAACTTGTCTCTTTTAGTCAATTGCTTCGGGACCCAAACTTGGATTTTTGCCCTTGGCTTACGTAAATCTTATTACAGCTCGCAACTATATGAATGTTCTCTATTTTAGGATATCAACCATTTCTGTCTCTTTTTATTTTCTTATCTTTTTTGTGACGTCCGTATGCATGTGCACAACATTAAGGCTGTCCTAGTTGTTTTTATAAGAAGTATAACATGCACCCTGTTACTTTGTGTTTACAAATTTCACAATTTCTTAATTGCGATCTATTCATGTCTATCTGTATTTTACGTTTCCAATTACTCTCGTATATGAGCATATATAGACACACACACACACACACACACACACACACACACACACACACACACACACACACACACACACACACATATATATATATATATGTGTGTGTGTGTGTGTGTGTGTGTATGGGCTAAAATTTAGTTTTAAGGTATGTTATTGTTTATGGATAAAAGTGTTCAATATCAGGGATAGAGCGTCTGTAAATATAAAAATGTGTGTGTATATGTGTGTGACTTTGTGCGTGTGGACACAGGTCAACGCGTAAGCAGACTGGGTGTTGACCTCAGTGTCCGCACGGACAAAGACACACACACATACACACGCGCACACACATACATATATATTGTTGTAACCTAGGGAATGTTACTGAATAAAATAATCAAACGAAGGTTGGTAATGAACGATAATACTTAGGACAAGAACAACACATATAAGATTCGCCAGCGGCGCGTATAAGAAGTAGTCCACAATGAATCTCCAACTCCAAACTAACATATAGTATTTACTACTGTATTTATGTGAATGGGGACATACCCATTATCATCCGTAGGTATATATATATATATATATATATATATATATATATATATATATATTGGGAAATTGTATCACAAAGTGCAAAAAATTACTTGTGACGCGTTTCACCTTTCAATGCTTCATCGGACTAAATTTGTTATGTTGGTAGACTATACATACGCACGACAGTGGGGTACTGGGACTTTTAGAATTTTTATTTTTTATCTAACCGAATTCATTTAGAGTTTCATTCTTTTTTTTTCCATCACTTTTGAAAGTATGTATTCCACACTACTATATTATAAGATCTGCCTGGAATAAGAGATTGTATGAGCCAGGGCACAAATGTAGATGACATTGCGATTATACCACTCTCTAGACATTTACGTTGCAGTGAATTATTTCTCTTTTGATAAGAGTAGTATTTTTTCTGCCAAATTTATGGCCAGTCTCGTTATGGTGAGCAACCAACGTATTTGATGTATTATTTTGTAAAATGTCCCTTTTGTGTTCATTTTATTTAGATTTTATTTAGACGTTTCTCCTATGTATTTTTGTGACAGTTATAGGCGATGGAGTAAAATCCTCCTTCAGGTTTTAGTGTATTTTTTTGTTTATTATGAACTAAATCATTTATTGTTTTTGATGTAGTAGTAACAACTTTTATGTTGAGTCTAGATAAATTCTTTTCAATTGTAGGCAGGATAATATATATATTTTTATTCATTGGGTTTCTTAGGAGGGTCCGATTTTTGTTTTGGAATATTTTATGTGCCTTTTAATTTTCGCATTGAATCTAAAATAATTAGGATACTGGAGAAGTTTGAAAGTGTTTCAATGTATTTCTTCTCTTCGTGTAAATAATCCGATCTGTATTCTTACAGCTCTTAGGTAGATTTAACAATCTTATATTTGGTTTAAATATTTTCTTGTGAAGGAGTGTTTTCATTAGCGAGTAATATTCTGAATAATAATAATAATAATAATAATAATAATAATATAACTTACAAAATACCTGAAAATTAATTTAACGTATATTTTAGGCCAGCAGAGCTTCTGCCAAAAAGTACTCCAACGAGTATAAATATGAGACCTAATAATAATTTCAGCAAATGGCATCATATGTTATGAAATGGACTAAGTCCGAAAATTACTTTAATATATTTTCTGTCAATACGTTATTTTTATAGATGCAAATATTTAAGTAAATGCTCTGTTTATAATAAACAGTATGAACTATATTAACCGGCCTGAATGTTCGGGAAATTTCATAGAAAAAATGTCCTCCAACAAGAATCTCCAACCTGTATACTAAACGGAAGCGTCATAGATTACCTCCCTACCTCTTACTCTTTAACTTAAGTTGAACGTCATACTTCTATAGATTTTACGAAATATTGTAACCATTTGTATTTGTCCCAAATGAAATTGTCGAGGATTTCTATGCAGACAACTTCATGTCATGACCTATATAAATTTTTTTTTCAGTTAGTTGAATTTAGAGTCGGTCACATTTCACTGGTTAATCATGGTAAAACCCACAAGCCTATTTTTAATTCGTCTTTGTTTTCGAAAAAAGAAAATGAAATTAATCGTTCACTCAACAGTAATTTACCATTGCCCGAGGAGACACATTTGTAGTGTTGAAACACGATTGATATTGTGTAGCGATTTTTAACATGTTTTAATCTCCTATAATAAATAATATTTAGCTCTACTTTGTATTGAGAAATCTTTTAAATTAAATGTTACGGACAATAGAATTATACTTTATTTGATCTCATCTTACATATATATATATATATATATATATATATATATATATATATATATACTGTAAAATTAATGTCACTGTTTATCATGTGTCTCTCTCTCAGTTCCGCGGAATTACATCCACTCTTCAGAAGAATCGATGGAAAATTTAACAGTGGATGTCAATTCAGGCTAGAAACAGGTATAATGTAAGTGAACAAATCTTATTTATCATTAGGAATAACTTATCTCCTGATATCGATCCCTATAATTACAATGGCTACTTGCCTTAAAATCATCTTCCATAATTACCTTGGTCAGTAGTATTTTGAAGAAGTACAATATTTGTTATATATATATATATATATATATATATATATATATATATATATATGAAGAAATATTTTTATGTTGTGATACATTTATGGGATAAAGTGCTCAATATCAGAGATAGAGCGTATGTAAATAAAAAAGTGAAGATTGAATTCAAGACTCAAAGGCGACAGGCTGTTTCATCCGAGACGCAATCCTCAGGCCGCGAGTGTTGTTTTTTCTCGACTATTTATATATAAATATATAAGTAAATAAATGAGTGTTGACTGCAATATTCACTTTTATATCTATCTATCTATCTATCTATCTATCTATCTATATATATATATATATATATATATATATATATATATATATATATATATATATTGATTGTGAGAGTTTGTGACCCTGGGTTTCAGGCTATTGTCGATCCTCAGACAAACTGTTCATTTTTTAAATTTTGTATTTATATATAGTTGCGTATATCGTGTTTTTTATAGTAGTGGGAGAAAAATTGTCATCGGAACGCCACTCATACGCACGCAGACATATATACATTAGTTCTATTACTGATATTGAGCGCTTCCCAATAAGTACCGCGTATATATAATATATAAATAATATATATATGTAAAATTGCATACACACACACACACACACACACACACACACACACACACACACACACACACACATATATATATATATATATATATATATATTTTACAGGAAAAAAATTTCCTCAACATACAGATAGTCTATTTCAAACCGTTCTGTAAACGGCTATCATCAGCCTCTAATTGTCTGTCTCTTGGCATTGTTTGAAATTTATTTTCAATGTCAATCCCCCTCTGTAAACGCCTTGTTAATGAGAGTGGGTGTGTGTTAGCGATTGGTGGGGGCGTAAGTTATCTTATTTCGGGGGAAGCGGTCCGGGGTTGGAGTATATTCATGGCGTGGACTTGTTGTTCGTAGTTTAATATCAGTTCCTACTAAGCCCCGGAGTGTGTTTTTCTGGGATTCACAGTAAATAGTTTTTGTACTACAGGTGTCCAATATTATTAATAAATGATGGGGGGATTTAAACTTAAGCCCGTCAAGATTAATTAGATTGTAGGTAATACCAGAGCACCCAATGGAATAAACTATATATATATATATATATATATATATATATATATATATATATTAAGAAATGGACAAAGTCCGACAATTTATTTATTAAAGACATTTTTATGTTTTAAATAAGTATTAAATAACATTTACCGACGTGAATGTCCGAGAAAGGACAAATATGTGGATATAAATCCGACAGTATGAAGAAAAATATATGGAAAAACAAAAATCCGAATATGCAGCAAGTATGCTGTTTTAATGTTGTTTCAATGTCGACGTCAGACGTTTCGGTCTAGTAGACCTTCTTCAGACCCGGCTTCTTTAATATTTCCCCTTTTCTAGCAAGATTAATGCTGGAAAAACGTACTTATAAATTTTAGATTAAAATAAAATTCTTTTTCATTTTTCATTCAAAATATACTCTATTTTAGGAATACGTTCTCACAACATCACCCACGTGACACCGAAACGGAACGCTGATCTTAAAAATTTCAGTTATTCTGTTTTGATTAGTCTTATGTCTGTCATCTTTTCATGTTGACTTGAATATCGTCTAATGTTAATTATGTTTTAATAACTATGTCCTGAAGAAGGTCTACTAGACCGAAACGTCTGACGTCGACATTGAAACAACATTAAGACAGCATACTTGCATATTCGGATTTTTGTTTTACATATATTTTTTTTCATATATATATATATATATATATATATATATATATATATATATATATATATATATATATATATATATATATATATATATATATATATATATATATATATATATACAGGACGTATCAAAATACTTTTTACAAACTTTGGAAGCCTGTTCCTCGTTGTTTTTTAGATAGTACAATAAAGTTTATTTTATGGATAGAAATCCGAGATTACTCACGTAGAAAACATAACGAACGCAACGGGTCTCACTCCTACCCGGTTTTTTGAAAAGGAATAGTTGTTTAGACATTGTTTTCTGCTTAAACACTTATAATTAAGCCATTAAAACTACACACAGAAACCCTCTACCTTAAGTGGCTCCTGGGCCGTGTATTGTGTGAACAATAGTAAAAAAAAAAATATCTTTTTCAAATTGCAAAATTATTTAAATACTTATTTAGATACGGCGAATATAACAGGGGAATTAGTAAATAAATAATTAGCCCAGGAGAAAAAGAAAAGAAAAATATCGATAATGAAACATTTTTGAAATGATGAAAGGAGATGAAGGAATGATAGAAATAAAGAAGATAAGAAAAATGAAGATGTGCTTTGAAAAGAAAGAAACATATAAGAAAGAATAAATGAAAGAATGAGTGAAAGACAAATAGGAGACAAGATGAAAGGATAGAGAATGGGGACATAAGGAATAAGAAAGAAACAAATAGTAAAGCTTATAAAGAAAGATTATAAAGAAAGATTATAAAGAAAGATTATAAAGAAAGAATGAATTAAACAAAGAAAGCATGAAAGACGATGAAAAAAAATCAAACGAAAGACGTATGACTTAAGGCATAAAAATATGGCGTTAAAGGCAAAATGAAAAGTAGATTTCAGAAAAAAGAACACCAGGAAGAGATAGTTGAAATTTATGGGGGTACATAATGAGGAAAGAGTGCTTGGAAAATTTGATACTCATAGCTCAGATTGAAAACAGGAGGAACAGAGGAAAACAACGCATAACCGATCAATAATAAATAATTATTGCTCTATTCTCGGTATAGAGCGCTCTTTTGAATTAATCCTGTGGACGTTAGAATTTATATATTATTTTCGCTCTGATTACATTCGTGTGTATATATATATATATATATATATATATATATATATATATATATATATATATATAGATATACAGGGTGTCTCAAAAAATGTACTCACACCTTAATTGTCTCTAACATGCTTTTTTTTTGCTTTTATGCAGATGTAATTAATTAATCACAGCATGACAGGAAAACAACTTAGTTTGGAAGAGAGGAAGTTTGTCTTGAAATGTTACCGGAAGACCGAAAACGCCATTAAAGTGCAAAGACGATTCAGAAGGGAATTCGCAAAACCGCCACCAACGCGCCGGACCATTGCTAGCATCAGAGACAAATTTGAAGCAGATGGAACCGTCCAGAACGTCAACAAGAAACGTTCTGGACGACCACGGACATCCACGACCCCTGGAAAAGAAGAGCAGGTGCAGGAAACACTCCTTCGATCAACACAGAAATCACTTCGCCAAACTGATCGGGAAACCCATCTCAAAAGATAGCATCTATCGCATCATGAAGCGTCTGCACTGGAAATGCTATATTCCAACACTAATCCATGCTCTCAATAAAGACGATCCTGACCGGAGAGTTAAATTCTGTGAATGGTACCTGGCAAAATGTGCAGAAGATGCAGGGTTTCCACACAAAATTGTGTGGACCGATAAGGCAAACTTTAAATTAAATAGCTCCATTAATCGCAATAATTGCACGTACTGGGGTCCTATAAATGTAACACTTGAACACCATGTAAACTTACCAGGAGTAACAGTGTGGTGTGGGATATCCGCATTGGGCATCATAGGACCATTTTTTTTAACGGAACTCTCACTGGCCGAGAGTTACCTCAACTTGCTTCAGGAGTTTGTCGGTCCACAATATTTAGAGATGTTTGATGACGGCGAGATTTATTTACAGCAAGATGGAGCACCTCCCCACTACCATCGCTATGTATTAGCTCACCTCGATGCAACTTTTCCAGACACATGGATTGGACGAAGGGGTACCATTGAATAACCCTGCGCATTCCCCAGACCTCACGCCCATGGACTTCTTTTTTGTGGGTATATCTCAAAGACAATGTTTATCGCACCAAACCAAGAACAATTGATGCATTGAAATTGGAAATTGAAAGACAATGTCGCGATATTCCTAATGACCTGTTTCGTGTCGTTTGCGAATCTCTTAGTGCGAGTTACCAGCGTTGTCTGGACAATAATGCACATCAATTTGAACATTTGCGAACATGATTCTTCAATTACATTTTTCTTTTGTATTCGAAGCTATTCCATTTCACTCTATGTTCATAAAGAAAGGTTTTCTCGTTATTCAAAGTGTGGGCCCATTTTTTGAGACACCCTGTATATATATATATATATATATATATATATATATATATATATATATACAGGGTGTCTAAAAAAAAGCGGCCCTTTAAGTAAACGCAATTTTACTTTCCTTCGTCCCATCTCTCTCCCCACCTCTTCTTTCCCTCCCACTTATTCTAACATTAGATTGTCTATGTGTGTGTATGTCATGCATTAGAAATGTATCTTTATGCATTAGACATCCGTCCCTCCTCCTCATACTTACACTCTCTCTAAATTCTGTTTTTATTTCCGGTTGCTTTTATTTTTTTTTTTTTTTTTTTTTTTTGAATTTGTAGGTCTGATGAATTGGATCGTATTTACGATTCCAATGGAATAAATTATGACCATGGGATATTAGTGTTTAACCTTTTTACTATATATATATATATATATATATATATATATATATATATATAATACTGGGCTGTTACAATGGCATCCGCAATTCTTGCTTGACACATATTGATCTTGAAGACTGTCGGTCATATACACTAAATTATAATATTCTCGCTCAGTTCCGTTTATAGCAGTGTGTAGAATGTGGTCCACTCACCACACCACAGAGGTTCCACCTGTGATCATAGCTTGTGTAGCAGTTTTTGGCCAAGACCATCATTCTCCAAGTCCGATAACCCCCATATTCTGTAGGTCTCACTCCTTACGACTTTTACCTCTTCAAAAATCAAATCCCACTTGAAAGGATCAAGATCTGAAGACATCGAGGAAATAAAAGGGAATGTAATGAAGCGGCTGCTCGTTATCGCTAGGAGTTCAGGAATTATTCTATCAATGGAAACTACGCTGGATAGAGTATGTGAATTCACAAGGGGACTATTTCGAAGAAGATTAAATGCCGAATTCATATATCTTGTAGTCTTTTTATAGCACCGGTCCGATTCCTTTTTTTTTTTTTTCATCGGTTTTATAGGCTTTATAAAATGTTTTATAGGATTGAAACCCGGTGAATACAGAGCCCATTTTAATACAGAAAACTTATTGCTCTATTCCATGAACCAGTTTGTCACTATTTGTGACACAGTGCATTGACCCGTAGGAAGTGGTCACCAGGGGATGGGTGCGCAGTAATCATGAATTGAGGCCAGTGGTTAGCCACCATATGTATGTCGGCTGCGGTATTTGATCTTTTATTGCTTCTATCCGACTGTCTCATCAGAAATCGAGACGCATCAGACCAGACAAGGTCAAATTTTGGCGGACGTATTAAAACATATATAATTGAAGAGCCTACATCCTCAAATGTATATATATATATATATATATATATATATATATATATATATATATATATATATAACAAAACAGACATCCTACTCTTTTGCTACGTTTCAGCTCTCACTAGTTCTATGAAACTCACCAATTATCTCTACCTAACCCGATGATGACTAAAGAAAGCAGAAAGTATGGAGCATATTTCTTGTATCTTTCCACCGAAATAAACCCCGGAGTATTTCTGACGGAACTTCGCCCTTTTCTGAGAACGATTATTTTGTAATTTTGAAAAGTCGATCATTAAAATTAATCTACAAAATTTCTGCCGTTCTTAATATTTGCCTTTAAAAACATTTTGCTTAAATACAGAATATATATATATATATATATATATATATATATATATATATATATATATATATATATATAGTACAGGTAATCGATCCGTTGGTAGATAATCCGGGTGGATACAAGTAATATTAATTATTAAAACTGATCCAGCTCGATGTATTTATTATAACAGAGCATTTGTATTTTTTACAGCAAAAAAAAAAAAATTACCTTAACATGGGATAATCTATTTCAAGCCGTTCTCTCCGCGGCTATCATCAGCCCCTAAGTGTCTGTCGCGGAACATTGTTTTAAATTTACTTTCAATGTCAGTCCTCCTCTGGTAGACGCCTTATATATATATATATATATATATATATATATATCGAGAGAGATTATTGTCATGAATAATAAAGAGTGGTCTCCCCTTGTTTTGTGACTCTCCTCTTTGAGAGAACTATTTCGGTTTACTAGGACTATAAAAGGATACTATACGTGACCCTTCTGTTCTCTGTTGAATAAAGGTTTCTTAAAGCCTACACCTACGTACTTTTGTCATTACAATTATTATTATTGTTAGGAAGGAAATCACATGTTAAGGGACTCATATACGTGCTTATTGTCATTTTGTCCCGAAACACTCGCCATTTTAGCATTGTTATTAGCGGTAATCGAATTAGAAGTACCTGCAGTATGCGTGGCAGTGCGCCTTCGTTTCTTTTCTTGTATGTAACGGATCAGAAGCTCCAATGCTCATTAAAAATGGCTGGCCACGAGAAAGAAAAATCGAGGGAAAAAGCCATTTACAAACAAGCCAGAAAAAGACGAACAGGAAAATAGGAGAAGTTGAATCTTCAAAGTCGTATAAAGAAAAGATCATATTCCAGTCGATAGTATTAGTCATAGTCGTAGTATTAATCTAAAGCGTATGCTGATGGCGGTAAAGAGCGTTGCTTCAGTGATGGTGGTGGTAGCGTTAATGACAAATGTGGGTTGTGGTCATTATAAGGATGGCGAGCGTTGTTCGTGATGGTTGAAGCAGTAATGTTTGTATTGGCAATGGAGGGCAAAACCGAAAGAAAATCTTCTAGTACGTAAAAGCATATTTACAGCAATCTTTATTTTCCTTTATTTATTTATTGATTGATTTATTTATTTCAAGACGTCCTCTTTACCGCCTGCCGTCACGGTATAAAACCAGCTTTCATTATTTCCGCCATCTTTTTTTCTTGCCTTTCTCTGTGTAACTCTTCTTTAGACCAGTTTTGGAACCCGTATTTTATTGTTAAGCCCAACAACAACAACTTAGCCCTACATCTCAACTACTAAAAAATAATTCAATTTAGTTTATTTCTACGCTTCTGTATTTTTTCTCATGTCTTCTTTGTAGTTACGACTCGACTATTCATACTAAAATTACTATAACCATTGTTCTTATTATCTCTTTTCGATTGAGCTTCCTTTTTGTCTTCTGAAATTTTCTTTATTACCATTTTCAACCATTTTCCCTATTACGGTGTTTCATTTTTTTTTATTTCTCTCGCTTTGACTTTTATTTATTTAGACATTATTTGTAATTTTGCATCTTTTATTTACAGTTTATTATTTTTCTTCTTCGTGTCATGCTACTATTCTGTCATCTACCGTTTTTACTTTTCATCACCTCCAGCTTTCCTTCATTTCTTTCTTCAACTCCTCCTACCTTCCTTTAATTTTTCTCTTCTTCCTCCTCATTTTCTCATCTTCTCTCTTACATCTTCTACTCTTCTTAATTTTTCTCTTCTTCCTCCTCATTTTCTCCTCTTCCCTCTTACATCTCCTACTCCTCTCAATTTTTCTCTTCTTCCTCCTCATTTTCTCCTCTTCCCTCTTACATCTACTACTGCTCTCAATTTTTCTCTTCTTCCTCCTCATTTTCTCCTCTTCCCTCTTACATCTACTACTCCTCTCAATTTTTCTCTTCTTCCTCCTCATTTTCTCCTCTTCCCTCTTACATCTCCTACTCCTCTCAATTTTTCTCTTCTTCCTCCTCATTTTCTCCTCTTCCCTCTTACATCTACTACTGCTCTCAATTTTTCTCTTCTTCTTCCTCATTTTCTCCCCTTTTGTCTTATTCACCACCGACTCTTAATTTTTTCTTCTTCTTTTTCATTTTTCTCCCCTTCTGTCTTATTCACCTCAAGCTCCTCCTCCTCCTCCTCCTGCTCCTTCTTCTTCTTCTTCTTCTTCTTCTTCTTCTTCTTCTTCTTCTTCTTCTTCTTCTTCTTTATTTTCCTCCTTTTATGTTTTATTCCCCTACTCTTAATTTTTCTCTTCTTTCTTCACATTTTCTCCCCTTCTGATTTATTCACATCCTCCTCTTATTTTTTCTCTTCTTCCATTTTATTTTTCTCTTCTGGCTATTTCACCCCCACTGATCTTCATTTAATTTTTCTCTTCTTTTTCTTCCTCCTTATTTATCTCCCCTTCTGTCTTATTCATCTCCTACTCTTTCTTTTAAATATTCCCTTTTCCCCTGTTATTTTTCTCCCCTTCTTGCAAATTCACAATCGCTTACCGTCTTTTTTTTTTCTTCTTTTACCTTATTCTTCCTTTCTTTTGGCTAATTCACCTCCTCCGCCATCTTTTAAATTTACTTTTTTTTTCTCCTTATCTCTTTCTGGATAATTTACCCCCTCTTTTAAATTAACTCTATTTAGCTCTCATTTTTCTCCCCTTCTTGCAACTTTACCTTCTCCTATCTTCTTTTCATTCTGTTTTTTTTTTTCCTTTTCTTGCCTCTCATTTTTATACCCTTCCTCAATTTTCACTACTTTTAATTTTTCTCTTCATCTTCGACTTCAACACTTATTTTCTTGTATATCTTTTTCTTTCTTTTTTTATTTCTTCTCCATCTTCTCCTACCGTCTTTAAAATTCTCTTCTAATCTTCCATCATCTTCATCCTCGACTTCCTACTTCACCTGTTTTACCTACTTTTACATTTTTCTTCTTTAGTTTCTTTTTCTTCAATTATTTTTGTATATTTCTTGGAAAATTTCTACTTTCCATGAAGACCTTTCTTTATTTTTTCTCATTGACCTTAAATTCTTTTCTTTTATTTCGTTTTTCGTTTCTTTAGTTTTTCATTTCTCCAGTTTTTCATTTCTCCCGTTTTTCTTTTCTACCGTTCTTCTTTTCAAACGTTTTTCTTTTCTTTCTTTCTTCTTTTCTTAGTTTATTCTTTCTTTTGTTCTTTCGGTCGTTCTGTTTTCATCCTCTCTGGTTATTCTTTCTTTCTTTCTTTCATTCTTTCTTTCTTTCTTTCTTTCTTTCTTTCTTTCTTTCTTTCTTTCTTTCTTTCTTTCTTTCTTTCTTTCTTTCTTTCTTTCTTTGGTTCATTCGTTCAGTTGTATTCTTTATTTTTGTTCATGTGTTTGTCTCTTTTATTCTGTAATTGTTTGTTCATTTCTTTCTTTCTTTTGTTTGTGCAATCTTTTTTCTTTCTTTTGCACGTTCATTCTCCCTCTTTCTTCCTTTCTTTCTTTCTTTCTTTTTTCTTTCTTTCTTTCTTTGGTTCGTTCGTTCAGATTTATTCTTTCATTTTCATGTCTTTTTCTCGTTTTTCTCTATTTGGTTTGCTCATTTCTTTCTTTCTTTTTTTCGTTCGTTCATTTGTATTCTTTCATTTTGTTCATTTTTTTCTCTCGTTCATTCTTCATTATATTTGTTCATTTATTTCTTTTGTTTGTGGGCTCACTTTTCTCTCTTTCTTTTCTCATTTTTATTCTCCCTCTGTCAGTGACATTTTTTATGAATATTTTATACGCCTTTCTTCCCTGTCTCTTCTTCTTTGAAATAAGTGACAAATTAGTGTTTTCCGCTGTTTTGCTAAACATGGCCTTGGTTGTCATTTGGATTCTATCTTCATCTTCTTTACCCTGGCACCTTTTAGCACAAAATCAATGTTCTATTACTACCTTTTCTCTTCTCTCATCCTTTCTTTTCTCTCGTTTTCATCCTGTTTTCCATATTCTTTTCGTTCCCTTGCTGCCACACACCTGCTTAAGTCTCGATGTATAAAGGTAGTATTTTGGGGTTGTTTGTATATTTCTTTTTCTTTTTTTTGTTTTACCTAATTACTTATTTGATTTTTTTTTCTTTGACTTGCATCTCGATTTAAGGAATAACCTTACTTCAGGAAAAGCCAAGAACCAACTATCGCCTTTAATTTGATACGAGTGCCAAGTAACTATTTTTCTTTTACGGTCTTTTATAATCACTTTTACCGACATTAATTTATTCTTAAATGTTACGCGTTCTTTCTTTTATTATAAATACTCCTTTATTTTCTTTATTTGTAAACTCGACATTTCTTTCTTTCTTAATTCGACATTTCTTTCTTTGCTTTTTTATTTTTTAGTTCTTCTTTCTTTGTAATTTCGACATATTTTTCTATCTTTTATAAATTCGACATTTCTTTCTTTTTTTTCTTGCAAATTCAACATTTCTTTCTTTCATTCTTTTTTTCATTCGTCCATTCTTTCTTTGTAAATTCGACATTTCTTCTTTTTTTTTGTAAGTTTCACATTTCTTTCTTTCTTTCTTTTTTTCTTTCTATCTTTTCTTATTTCTTTGTAAATTCGACATTTCTTTTTTCTTTCTTTCTTTCTGCTTTTCTTTCTTTTTCATTTTGGTTCATCACTTTTAAACAGTCCCTTCTTTCTTTCTTTCTTTTTTCTTTCTTTCTTTCTTTCTTTTTTCTTTCTTTCCTTCCTTCTTTCTTTCTTTCTTTCTTTCTTTCTTTCTTTCTTTCTTTCTTTCTTTCTTTCTTTTCCCTTTATCTCTACCTCTTCCGCTCTTGAAATAATTTGTTTGGTTTCATTCACTTACTTTTTCCATTCATTCTTACCTATATTCCCCGTTCATCGTTCCTCTTATGTCTTTCTAACCCTTTTTTATCATTTGGCGTCTCCTTTTCATTCGAATTTAGGCCCTCAATACACTTACATGCATTTTACTTCCACTTCTTATCTTTCGACTTTCGTTTTCATTTTCGGAATTGCTTTGCTCGTTCTACTTTTTCTTTTTGTAAATATTTCTTCCATTTTATTTCTATATAAAAACATTCTCATACAATTATCGTTTCTATTTCCGTTCTATGTAATTCTTTCTTTCTTTCTGATCTTTTCTTTTATAATACCTTTTCTTTCTATTCTTCTTTATAATACCTTTTCTTTCTTTTCTTCTTTTATAATACTTTTTCTTTCTTTCTTTTCTTCGCTTATAATACCTTTTCTTTCTTTTCTTCTTTTCTAATAACTTTTCTTTCTTTCTTTCTTTTCTTCTTTTATAATACCTTTTCTTTCTTTCTTTCTTTTCTTCTTTTATAATACCTTTTTTCTTTCTTTATTTCTTTCCTTTTCCGCTATGATTGATTGTTTGTTTGTTTCTTTGTAAATTATTTATTTATCTTTCTTTGTAATTTTTCTTTCATTTTTTTTTAAATGTCTTTCTTTCTTAGTAAATTTTGCTTTTCTTTCTCTCTTCATTTTTATTGTTTTTCTTTTCAAATTTCTTTCTTTTTTTCCTTTCTTTTTTCTTTTTATTTTCACTCATCTCTTCATTTTTGTTTTCATTTTTGTTTTCTTTCTCGATTTTCTTTTCTTTTTTTACATATATATTTGCCTACTCCTTGGTTTCTTTTCTTCATCATTTCTTTGTATTTTTCTTCTTTCTTTTTTTCTTTATACATTTCCATTGTTTTTAATTTTTCAAAGTATTATTTCTTTATCGTTTTGCTTCATTTTTTTATATAGGAAAATGTCTTTCTTTCTTTCTTTCTTTCTCTTTCTCTCTTTCTTTCTTTCTTTCTTTCTTTCTCTTTCTCTCTTTCTTTCTTTCTTTCTTTATTTCTCTTTCTCTCTTTCTTTCTTTCTTTCTTTCTTTCTTTCTCTTTCTTTCTTTCTTTCTTTCTTTCTCTTTCTTTCTTTCTTTCTTTCTTTCTTTCTTTCTTTCTTTCTTTCTTTCTTTCTTTCCTTCTCATCTAGTTCTTTGATTTGCTTTTGTTCTTTTTCTATTATTCCTTCTTGCATTTGTTTGCTTTTTGTTATTCTAAAACAATTTTCTTCCTTTACGCCAGCATATTTTGGTTTTATTTGCTCATTCCTTTCTATTTTAATTTATGCTTTTTTTATTATTTTTGATTTGTCCATATCTTCTTCGCTTCTTTTTTCATCAAATTCCGCCAATCATTCTTTTTATTCTCTTTGGTATTTTACCATCCAAACGAACAATTCCATACTTTCTCTCTCACTGACCCACACTCCCAAAATAATCCCTACTTTATTTCTATACACTCTTTTTAACTCCTTTTACTTTCATCTTTTTTCACATATTCCATAAACCACCCGATTTTTATTCCAACGTTCCATTCGCCATTATTTTTACTTTGCGTTTTGCATGCTGTATTATTCTCTCTCTTTCTCGTATTTTTATATTATTTGTTCCGTTTTTCGTTGTTCTCATTTCGTTTTCCGCGTGACTCGCGTAACACTCCAAATTTTAGGATTGCCAAATTACCGAAGATGTCAGCGTTTACTCAAAGCACAGCATTCAAGCCAAAGTACCGAAATTTACATGTTTGCGCGCATGTGGGCGCATTGGCGTCTTACAAATTATTGTATACATATATGCACACGTATCTCAGTCAAATACAAAAGTCACAATGACTAACCGAACAAAGTATAACATTTATATCTATGTGTGTATTTATAATATAGCGTGTACGTAGTATAATTGCGTACAGGCAAATAGTTTTACTATGATTACGTTTTTTTTTTTTTTTTTTTTTGTATATGTGTATTTATTAACACAGGGAGACACTTGGCTGTTTAAGTATTTCTACACATAAATTACGTTTGTACAAAGTTTGTAAACTGCGATATACATAATTTTTTAATTAGATCTTGGTCTGTCCGAGAACTTTTCAGCACGTTCCCGTGTGTATAGTGATTTTCCAAGCGTAGCTTCGATGTGGCACAAGGCCGAAATTCGGGGGCACCCAGTGAAGATCGGACTCACTACTCAGTCGTAATTGTTCTAGCGAGCCAAGCTTGCTAACCATTACACCGCCTTGAGGTGCCCAAATAGTGGTTTTCTAAGCGCTGATTAGATGTGGCACAAGGCCGGAAGTATGGAGCACCCAGTGAAGATCGAACTCACTACTTAGTCGTGATCGTTCTAGCGAGACAAGCTTGCTAACCATTACACCGCACTGAGGTGCCCTAGTCCCCGTGTGTATATGGTATAAAGTTTACGAAGTAATAAAAATTTCGGATTAAGAATAAATCCACAAATTCTTTAGAAATTGCTTTGTTATCGTTTCGCATACGAGACTGTGCAGTTATGAATTTTCGAGAAAAAAACTGAATGAGGGGGTAAACAGAATCTTGCTTATTCTCCCAACAAAATACACCCTGGGTAAGAGGATGAACTACGTCCGCGTCCTAGGTAAGATGATGAACTACGTCCGCGTCCTGGGTAAAACGATAAACTACGTCCAACAGAAAGGCTTCTGATCAGGAGGTTTTGAGGAACATGGAACCACCTCTTAATTACTGGTGTCCCCAGGTCCACCCTGACCCGGGGTGGTAGCGCCTGTTAGGGCCCCATCTATGGGCGAATAGCTAGCTCCCAAAGTGGGATCAAAGTGTAAAAATAGGTTTTAATACCAGAAATACTTTATAAAAAAATTATTACCAGCAAAACATTTTTGAAAAATAAATTATTACCAGCAATACATTTTTGAAAAAATATTACCAGCAATATATTTTTGAAAAACAAATATTACCGGCAATACATTTTTTGAAAAATAAATAATACCAGCAATATATTTTTGGATAAAAAAAAATTACCAGCTATACATTTTTTGAAAAAAAAAAAGAAAAAATTATAACCAGCAGTACATATTTGAAAGAAAATTATTACCAGAAATAGATTTTTGAAGAAAATTATTACCAGAAATAGATTTGTTGTAGAAAAAAAATATTGCAAAAAATAGATTTTTTGAAAGAAAAAATATTACCAGAAATAGAATTTTGAAAAAAGATTTACCAACAATAAAAATTTTGTCGGCATTAAATAACCCATTGAGGTTGATATGCCGTAAACCAAACCAAACCAAAACCCAAACCAAAACTAAACCAAACAAAAACGAAACGAAACGAAACGAAACCAAATCAAACCAAAACCAAACCAATCCTAACAAAGTGGCTTGCAGTTTCGAAACCTACCGTATAGCACATTTTCTTTATTATTTTTTCTAGATTGCGCAGGTCGATAGGCGTAATAGACACTGCTTATTTTATTTTATTTTAACCATTTCATCCCGAGACTATAATGCCTCCAAGACACAACTGGTTAACTGGGAGTGGAAGAGAGTGAGAAAAACTTAAAAAACAACAACAACAACAAAAAAAACAGGATTCAAGAAGACAAAAGATGGCGATTGACGTTACACTTAGATTTTTGACCATCGTGGGTGGCAGGAAAGCAAGAAACTTGAATAGATTTCCACAGGCGAGAAGTGCGAGAAAAGAAACTATTAGAATAGAACTTACGGTTACATCTCGCTAAAGTTAAACAATGAGACTTTAGTAACCAATCTAATAGTACACATAAAGTCATGCGGACGAGGTGCCCGGCGGGGAGAGTTCATTAGAACAATTAACATGAAAATATTTGCAGAAAAGATAGTGGGGAGCTAAATAACAGCGGCTGTGAGAAAGTGACTGAAGTCAAGATGTCAAGTCAGGATCGATTGCAGACATCTTCTTTGAATTTTGTCTCGAATCCAGTGATACATATTCAGCACACCAGACCAGATATGGCGGCAATCTTCAATGCACGGACGAATGGTAGATTTATAAATGTGCAAGATGGATTCTGATGGGAAAAATTGTCTGACACAACACAGTGAGCCAACCTTTTTCGCAGCAGACCTAGAAATTAAATCAATATAATTTTTCTGCTTCATATCTGCAGAAAACGCGAGACGAAGAAAGAGCAATGACTGGAGGTTAACATCAGCCATTCTGATAGATGGGGAAAAATAGTTCCCTATGAGAATTAAAGGATGATAGTTTCGTTTTGGACCCGTTAGTGTTTACAAGACATTTCTTGTGCCAGTTAACATCTGATTGGTGGTCATTTTCGAGTGCAGCTACCAGTTTTAATTCTTCCGGCTTAAACGGGACGTCGATTTCAAATACGGGTATTCAGTAAAAATAACATTTGAAGTAATTAAATCAAGTTTAAATGTAACTCGAAAGATTACATATATGTTCATAAAGATTAACTCCTGTTTTAGTAAATCACTTTACCTCCAAATATAAAAAAAAACACATAAAATCTTCATTAATCATCTGAGAGACTTATTTTTGCCTTCCATCAGCATGGCAGGAGAAGGACACATTTCGCCATCTCTTCGCTAACATTCTCGGCCGACTTGAAGTTTAAAAAACTATACTGGATCCATTGCTAGGTGTGCTGCTAAGAATGTTGCTTCACTGTCGTGCTAGACATTTACTTATTTTCATGTGCTGTCTCCCCTCAAGACGTAGGCGATCATGGCTCTCCAAAACTTTCTGTCTTTGATAAATTTTGTATTTCTGCTATTTATCGTAAACCCTGTTTCACCATCTATTCACTCAAGCTCAGTAAGTATGTTATGCTTCGTTTTCGGCTATCCCTCTCGCCTTCAGTCTTTCTTGTGAGTATCAGATTTTCCAAGCCCTCTTTCCTTATTATGTGCCCTAGAAATTTCAGCTGTCTTTTCCTGATGTTAAATATAAATTTCCTTTTTGTTTCTATTTTCTGTAACTTTTCCGTTGTTGCTCACATGTTTGATGCATCGTATCCTCATCATCCTTCTGTAAAACGATATTTCTGTTGCTTCAATTTTCTTCTTCATTTTTGAGGAGATTGTCCGTCACACACTGCCATGCAGAAGGACATCTATTACATAACAGTTTGGTACTCATTTCCTTGTTTCTAACGAAGTTTTTCTATTTCTTAGTGGTAGACTTAGCTTTTGGTGTGCATCTTTGGCTGTCCCAATACGCCTTCGGATTTCGGTGTCACACCTTCAGGTAACAGTTAAAACGCTTGTTAGATTTTTAAATTTTAGTACTTCTTTGATTTTGGTTTCACCGATGTGGAGGATGAGTGGTGTTGAAAGAGGTTAATAGAAGAATGCGTCTGGATTTATTTTCAATTTTATACATTAGGGTCTCTCTCTCTCCTCCCCTCTCTCTCCCTCCTCTGTCTGTCTGTCTGTCTGTCTGTCTGTCTCTCTCTCTCTCTCTCTATATATATATATATATATATATATATATATATTGTGTGTGTGTGTGTGTATCTATATTCTATATATACACACACACACACACACAATATATATATATATATATATATATATATATATATATATATATATATTACTTAAACGTTATAATTTATTTTTATATTGGATACTCGTATTTGAGTAGACGCTCCGTTTATTTATAAAAGTATTTATTTTCGTCTACTGGTCTGAATATTCGAGAAATATTATTTGAAAATAATGACATTCCGGCAGGATTCGAACCTGTTTTCTCCTAGGGCACGGCACGGCTACAGAGCGCATCGATTGCAAAACGCAGTCTGTATAGTGGATTTTGCACTTTAGAATCATCCTTTTGCTAACAACTATGCGTTCTGTCTTCTTGCATTTGATATTTAATCTTTTCTTCTCGCTTTACTTCACTATCTTCTGTAGGAATTTTTGTAGTTTTCTTGTCGTGTTTGCTATCAACACTGTGTCATCTGTATATCTTATGTTAAGATTGTGGCCGCCAAAGTCTAACATTCGTTCATGCCCCCGTCTATCGAACACCCTTCCTCTTTCTTGTCCCCTGACTGTTATAGTCTTCAAATATTCAAATGTAATATCAATCATCATCTTCAGATGCTCTGATCTAATTCTCAGTCCGTCTCTTTATCCTTTCCTCAATCACGCCTGTTTACTCTTGCTCCCACTTTCTGTAACCGCTTGCCTGCTAGTGGCACTTCCGCCTTGCTTGGGGGTGGAATATTTAAAACAAAACAAAACAAAATCCCCCCAAAACAGTGACTTAAGACAATTAGAAATCACACAATCTTATGTGTGGGTGGTTATGTCTCTCTACAAATTAATTTTCTTTTACTATTTATGAATTGCCAGGACATTATAGGAAAGCTAGTGGAGTAGTTTACTGTTGTCTCCTCCAAGCATTTTTTCACTATTGTTCACTTAATACAAGGCCCACGAGCGACTAAAGGTAGAGGTTTAATAAATATGGTTGTATTATAGACATAAAAATTTGATTGGGGACCTCGACGTGGTGTGATGGTTAGCAAGCTTGTTTCTATAAAACAATTACGACTGAGTAGTGAGTTAGTTGAACACAGGATGTCCCACACTTTCGGCCTTGTGCCACATCGAGAAAATCATTCGGGCACCTCAACGTTATGCAATCGTTAGCAAGCTTGTTTCGACAGAACAATTACGACTGAGCAGTGAGTTAGATCCTCACTGGGTGCCCCACACTTTCGGCCTTGCGCTCCATCTAAACTAGGCTTAGATAAGCATAATATGTACGATAGTGTTGTGGTACGATCCACCTAATTTACATAGTGGAGTACCGACCATATAAATATGGGTTGGTACCGGGAAGACGAGGGAAGCAACAAGAGATCCAATCCAGAGACTCTGCCCGACTGCGATTAAGTCAACCCATTCTACAGGAACAGTTTTCCCAAGAATATACCAAAACTAACTGTAAATATGAATCAGAATCCAAAGTTGTCCTTCTCTGAGACCGGCAGTCACCCAAAAATAAGTAACAATTTCTAACGAGCTATTTAATCTACAGCCAAGACGTGTGGAAAGATATGGATTAATATATTTCCAAAAGGTACGAAACTGACCAGGGTGGAATTTGAACCTATTCCGCCGTTTCAAATTTCCGCTCCAATTACTTTTGAGCTACTTTCAAGCCGTCAACAGCATTAAGATGCCCATGAAAACCACTTGCGATGGCGAAAAGCACAATAATCGTTATGATCGTATACAGAGAGCCGGCGCGTACTAATCCCAGCTCACTGACCGGGGCGTGGGGCGTGACTGTTTCGGTTACAGAGGAGTGCTTTGTGACTTTTGCTATCTTATAAACATTTACTTTTTTTCTCCTTACACTTATATACGTTATAAAATAAACTAAGCACAACTGAATATTAAAGGATGAAAAATTTTCACGGATTCTGACGTCATTTTGGGGTCTTTTTTTCGTCCAAATACGTTATTTTTTTTAATTTTATTTTTTTTTCAACGGGTTATTAAAAGCGACATTAGTCTTCTGTACCCCACCAGCCGTATGTCTTGCTCTTTTATCTGAAACTAATTTGACACCAAGCGGAAAAGAACTTTATCTCAAAAAGATACAACTAGGAACCTTGACAACACAAGCTCCACCCACCTACTGGGTGAAAATAGTACTTACAATATTATGGTGGAATTTCGGAATAATATGAAAACTGAGATGTAGTAGAGGTGGGGGGGGGGCTGTATCATAGATTGGGTGAGGTACAAGACCTTAATACCGACTCTGATCTTATGATGTATGTAAAACTGAAATTTTCGTACTAAAAGCGTGTTTGTTTTTAAGGTAATTTTAGTAATTACTAGTTTTATTTTTTGTTCTTTCGCTCTCTTTCTTTTAAATCAACGCCCACGTCACTGCACAAAGCAGATAAACGTGAAGAATTTCTTTCGAAACATTAACATAATTGCTAAGAAATACTCAAATTGTTGCAAGAAAAAGCAATAAAGCAGACGGTTTAATCCCGGCCAGGCCGTGTGTTTTAACTAGTGATTGATTAGTGAGGGACTTACAACTATATACGTTATGTTTTTTGTTTTATTATTTCAATTAGGTTTCTCGAATAATTTCGGCCATGGTGGCCATCAACAGGAGAAAAAGTCCCTGCTTGTTAGTAGCAGTGAACTACAGGAGTGAATGACTGTTTGTGAAGAAAGTGAACTTTATCTGTAGTTTTCATTTGTTTTTTTTTTTTATCTTTAATTTTGGTCAGTCCTTGTATTCGTCAAACGGCCTCTATCAAATTGTTTTTAACATAGAGGAAGGGAGATTCCTGATTTTAAGAATTTCCTTCTTGGTCATTTGACACTTTTATTTGTTGCTGGGAAATGGATATGTATGTTAAGTGTATGTTTCTTTTAGTTCTTTGGGAGTGTGTGTGTGTGTATATATATATGTGTGTATATATATATATATATATATATATATATATATATATATATATATATATATTAGTATGAGTGTGTGTATAAGCGTGAGACCTCCACAACTCTGCAAGTATGTCTATCTTGTGTGGGTGAGAAATGTGGGTAGGGCTTGATTTATGCGATTATATATTAATTCTATCTATGTTGTTAAATTTATGGCTAAGCCCGTCTGGACGAAGTGTTTTGAGGTGCAAAATCCAATTGTCTTCAAGTTCCTATAATATTTTTCTAAGGTTATCTTTTCTGTTTATTTTTATTTTTCCATGGCTTTAAAATCATGTTTTTCTAAGCGGAAATGTTGTTCTACAGGTGCGGAGCCGACTTGATCCGATTCCAATAATGATTAATTCTGTAGTGAAAGGGCTATTCAGATTTTCCTACATATTGTTTCTGGCATAGTATGCATTCTAATAGGTAAATTATGTTATGACTTCTACAGTTAGACTTGTGGTAGATTTTGAAAGTAGATTTGATGACTCAGTGAACGCATTTGTATGCGTAATGTGGTTACAACATAGGCTCATTTTGTTGTTAAATGATTGGGAAAATTCTGTTGTTTTTATTTTTGGTCTATTACGGGTTACCTTAAATATGTGCTAGAAAGCCGGGTTCCCCAAACAAAGTTTTTAGGTCTGGTTTGAGATGTAGTAGCGAATTTTGATTATCTGAGATAGTGAACGAAGAGTTGTGTTGGAAGTGGTTACTAGAGGAATGCGTTTGGATTTATTTTTAATTTTATACATTAGGGTGTCTTCTCTCTCTCTCTCTCTCAATCTCTCTCTCTCTCTCTCTCTCTCTCTCTATATATATATATATATATATATATATATATATTACTTAAACGTTATAATCTATTTTTTATTGGATACTCTTATTTGAGTAGACGCAGCGTTTATTTATAAAAAAAAGTATTTACTTTTATCTGCTGGTCTGAATATTCGAGTAATATTATTTGAAAAATATAGACATTCCGGTAGGATTCGAACCTACGTTCCCCTAGGGTGAACCGCCAGAGACCTTATGAGATTTGACCGATAGTCTACAGAACGCATCGATGACTAAGCGCTCTCTGAATAGTGCATTGAAATACAGATTTCTTTCCGATTGTCGAATTAAACATATCTGCCAAGTTTCGTAAACTAACGTAAACAAAGCAATCTCTAAAGAAAGGAATGGATTTTTTTTATTTGTTAATCCAACAGATTTTTATTACTTAAACGTCATTTAAAAATGTAGTGAATATTCGTATTTAAATAGACGCTCTATTTATTTCAGGCCGGTAGACGAAAAAAAAAAAAATACTGTTTACTAAATAAACAGAACGTCTACTCAGATACGAGTATCCACTAAAAATAAAATATAGGGAGAGTGGGAAAGATGGAGAGAGGAAAAGAGAGAAAGAGAGAGGGACAGACAGACAGAAAGAGTTAAAGAGAGAACGATTTACCTCTCATTCTTATCAACGCGACCCACTCTCCTAAATCTGACTAAATGATGAAAATTCAGATATTGGCCGAGGATCCCATTGACCAAACATATGAGCAACGACAAGGTTTTAAAGAAATTAGAAACAAAAAGGAAACTTATAAATAATATCAAGAAGAGACAGTTGAACTTTCTGGGCTACATAATGAGGAAAGAGGGCTCGGAAAATCTGATACTCACGAGACAGATTGAGAGCAAGATGGACAGAGGAAAATAGCGCATTCTTGATGAGCTGAAATAAATCGATGGCGAAATAGATTTTAAGAAAAATAAAGAATATTTTAAGAGCTACAAATGGCAGGAAATAGTGAAGAGCCATGATCGTCTACGTCCTGAAGGAACATGCCACATAAAGAATAAGGAGAATCCCTTCTTGATTGGTCCGAGAATTTTTCATCACCCACAGATAAATACGTCAATACCTGGAATAAATTATTCTTACATAGGCTGTGTATGTTGTGCGCATGCGTGATGAATTACAGAGAATATTCTCATTTACAGCCAACTGTATTAGAATTATAAGAAAGTGGGAAGATGGCTGTCGTGCGACAAGGATAAACTTAAGCAAGAGCTAAATTCTATTAACATCTCTCCGTCGTTCTTTGAGGAAATGGCTCCTGATCGTATCAAGTGGAGGAATTTTTGAGGGGTTACGCAAATTTTGGGTGGATCTCAGGCCGGCTTTAAATGTCATCGAAGGCACAAATACAAGTATGCATCAAGAGCCTAACATGATGTCGAACCGTCATACGTCGTCGAAAACGTTGGGAGAGTCTACCTTATCTATGGGTTAAATAGTAGTGTAGTTTCAGCTTTGATTGGCAACCAGTCTAGGAGAAGACCAAACCTAAATTCAAGACGTGAGGAGGGTCGTTTGGCGACATTTTGTCACACTATGTGCACTAGTTCTCTGTATTTGGTTCATCAACATTATAATTAAGTGATATATGAGGGCAGTTGGACTGTTCAGTTCTAAGAACTGAACTGTTGGCTCCTCATACGTCGAAGACGACAGGAGAGGCCATTATATACATATATGCTTCACTTTTATTAAATCTTTAATAAAAATGAAACACTTTAGACTGATAAATAAACGATTCCTATTTTTCTTTATCTTATCATATATATATATATATATATATATATATATATATATATATATATATATATGGCGTCTCCGGGGATCGAGCTTGTCGGACCTAGTCAACATTCAAGTATTATTTCAAAGCCAACAAAAATCTTTCGTCGTGCGTCGTTTTCATTCTTGGCTTCAGCTGGATCCAAAATTGTTTTAACTGCGCGCCTCAAAATATTGACCGAAATACTTTCTTTGATGTTGTTCATAATAAAGAAGAAAGAAAAAATAAAGAAAAAAATAAATAAAAAAAGAATGAAATAAAATTGGCTAGGCGGACGGCGTAGATCTGAGCTCTGTCAGTCTGGAGACATACTTAACAGGCAATGTATTTTTTGCTCTAATTTTATAAATAATCATTTAAAAACTTCTAGTGACTTGTTTGCCCTATTTTTCAAAGGACACTTTTTTTTTTTTCAACTTATTGTTTTCAAATGTCCATTATAAATAATTTATTCCGTACGGTATAAGTTTTTAGCAGAATGTATCAATCGAAAAAAGGCAAATTAAATTTAGCCTGACTTAAAGTCGGAGAAAAACAAAAAACGTAAGAAGACTGGAGGGCTGAGGGTGAGGAATGTGACTGGGGTAGTGTTGAGGAAATATGATATCAGTTAACTATTCCTATCTCTACAATCAAGTTATAAAATGATAAAAATGGAACGGGGACATTAAACAGAAAAATATATCAAACACATTTCCCTCACCCTTTTTCTTACATGTCTGGAAATGTTTTTAAAGATAAATGTTTATACATTTTAGTTACAGTAAAGAAATCATTTTAACGTCTAAATTATACTAAAATTATATTATGTTAAAGATTTTAATGACCCCGGCAAATATTAATGACCTAGAGTCACCACTGAGATATGTGTGTGTGTGTGTGTGTGTGTATGTGTATGTGTGTGCGCTCGCATGTATGTATACGGACATTCATGAAAGTTCTAAAATTGATAAGCTTCAATAAACCAATGATATCCTCGCCTATGTATATAAACGCGTGCAGCAAATTAAATACTTGATAAAGTCTCTCAGAGGATGAAATGCGTCGACTAAGAATAATTTTCCATTTATCTCTTTTTATTCACACACACACACACACACACACACACACACACACACACACACACACACACACACACGCACACACATATCTATATATAATAAACTATAGTTTTAAGGAATCTTATATTTATAGGTAAAAATGATCAGTATCGGAGATAAAGCGTATGTAAATATAAAAGTGATACTGAAGTCAATACCAAGTGTCGACAGTCTGTTTCATGCATCAACGCAATCTTCAGGCTATGAAGATTGAATGAAATAGACGGTAGCTGATTGGTGTTGACCTTGTATACATGCAACGTGTGTGCATATAGTTATAATTGTGTATGCATATATATAGTCGTATTCATCAAATGTATGTTAAAATATCTGAATACGAATGTTTTAATGCGCTTCTTTCGTGCACCCAATCGTATAAATAAAAAAAATAGTGTATCTGCGCGCATGTGTGTGTCTTTATATGTGATATGTGTGCATGTGTTTATGTCTGTGCGTGTCGTGCCAGCTCCCAGTCACACGCATTTGGTCGAGTCGGCGCATATATGTGTGTGTGTGTGTGTGTGTGTGCTAGGAAGTTCGGCAGACAATTCGTCACTAGGTGGCGCTCTGTGTACCAAATGTACGGTGAGGGCCATCGACCGCAACATCTTAGCGAAATGGAAACAAAATTACCTCGGAATTAAGCTATTAGCCACGACGTTGTCGTTACTTTCCTCCATTCCCCCGGTTCTTGGCGAACAGGCCGACAATGACAGGGAGTGAAGAAGAAGAAGAAGAAGAAGAAGAAGAACAACAACAACAACAACAACAACAACAAAAGAGGAAGATGGCAACGAGGTTGAAGTAAAAGACGAGAAGCCGACAAACTTAGGAAAAGGTGATGTCAGGAGTGAAAAATTGACGAGAGAGAGAGAGAGAGAGAGAGAGGGAAGGGAGAGAAAGAAAGCGAGAAAAGCATCGAGAGAGAAAGAGTGAAAGAGAAAATTGGGAAGAAAATGGACAAAAAATACATTGTTGATTTGTGAAAAAAAAAGGCAAAATCTATATTGTATTGTTAGACAAATTGAGAAATGGTATATATATATATATATATATATATATATATATATATATATATATATAGAGAGAGAGAGAGAGAGAGAGGGGAGAAAGAAAGAGCGGTATGGTATTTCTGAAAAGAGAAATCTTGTATCTATCTATCTATCTATCTATATATATATATATATATATATATATATATAATGGCCGTCGACTCGATAATCGATAATCGCTTATATATATATATATATATATATATATATATATATAGTTATTTTCTAAATGTAGCTTAGATGTGGCACAAGGCCGAGACTATGAGTCACCTAGTCACGATCGAACTCATTTTTCAGTCGTAAATCATCTAGCGGACAAGCATGTTAATCATTACACCACGCCGAGGTGCCAAATATATATATATATATATGTGTGTGTGTGTGTGTGTGTGTGTGTGTGTGTGTGTGTGTGTGTGTGTGTGTGTGTGTGGAGGGGGTGTATCCGTGTATGTGTCTGTGGATGTATGCTACAAATAAACACGCATTAACAGACATACACACACAAACACGCACACGCACACGCACATTTACGCGCGCGCACACACACACACACACATATATACATATACATGATAAGATAGTTTTAAGGTATGTTATATTTATGGCTAAAAGTGTTCAGTACTAAGGATAGAGCGTGTGTAAATATGAAATATGGACTCTGAGGTCAATAGCAGGTGGCGACAGTCTCTTTCGTGCTTGAACGCAATCTTCAGGCCTGTCCTGAGTATTCACTTTACACACACACACACACACACACACACACATACGCATATATATATATATATATATATATATATATATATATATATATATATATATATATATATGCGGGTGTTGTTGTGTTCTCCAACTTTCTAAATCTGATCATATGACTAAACATAAGATTTAGGATGGTACAACGTTTGGCCTGTACACACACACACACACACACACACACACACACACACACACACACACACACACACACACACACACACACACACACGTATATATATATGAGTAAAGCATGTAAAAAATACACACACACACATATATATATATATGAGTAAAGCATGTAAAAAAAGTATATATATATGAGTAAAGCATGTAAAAAAAAGCGCGCAGACACACACACACATATATATATATTGTTAAGAGAAAGAAAGTAATAGAGAGAATGTCGCATAGACGCGGATATCAGCTCGAGAGACAGATAAATATTGGAAGCGACTCAGATGAACTGACATAGAAAAAGAGATCGGAGTGGCGGTGATGGTACTGGAGAGATATTCGAAGGGAAAGTAAAAAGAAAGCGTTTGACAGGAACTGAAGCGATAAAATTCTCAGATGGGGGGGAATGTTGACGACGTAGGAATGGGTGATTAGGAATAAAATGAAAAGCTGCATTCGAAATAATAGAGGAAAATTGCAACAAAAATATCAACGAAGGGCCAGTTTGTTTTAGAGAGGTAGAAAGGAGATCTGAGAGAGGGAGGGTTCTGGAGAGAAAAAGAGAAGAGGAAGATGAGGAAGTAATGAGTGTTTGGCGAGAGGGATAATTTGAGAGTGACGAATAGTCAATAGTTTTAGAGAATAAGGAGAGAAACTTAATTCGATTGTATATGGCATACATGAGTTGGGAGTGAGAGTGAGAGTGAGAGGACAGAAAGAAAGAGATTTGATGAAGAAGTGCTAATAAAATCAGTAAGAAAAAAAAGAAGAAAAATACAAATGAAGAAGGATAGAAAAGAAAGATGAAAGTATGATAGAAAGGGTCAGTAAACATATCTACAAAAAGAAAGAAAATAAGAGGAAAGAAAATTAATGAAAGAAAAACACTGAAAGGAAAAAGAAAGACAGTAAAATGAAGAATGAAATATCAACACAATGAAGTCTAATAGAAAAATCTACGAAAGAAGAAAAATAATAAATGAAATTTAGAAGATGCAATAAAGAAAATACCAAGAAAGAAGAAAGATTGTGAAATGAAAGAGAATGAAATGAAAGAAAAATCAGAGTGGAAGAAAGAACGATTCAATGTGCAATAGAGCAAGCAAGAAAGAAAAATGAAAAGAAGAAAAATATAAAATATTAAAAATAATATATATATATATATATTGCCAAGACAAGAAAGAAGAATCAAATGTGAAAAGAATGAGATTGGGAAATTAGAAATGAAGAAAAACGGACGACAGAAAAAAGATAGAAAAAAGAAAAATATATTAAAAATGATTCAGAGTGCAATGCAGAAATAAGTAAAAAAAAAAATGGAATAGTGAAAGAAAGAATGAAATTGCGAAATATGAATGAAATGTGGAAAAAGAAGAAAAGAAAAAAGAATAAACGAGAAAAGAAAAATAAAGAAAAAATAAGAAAAGAAAAAGAAAAAATAAGAAAAGAAAAATAAAGAAAAAATAAGGAAAGGAAAATAAAGAAAATATTAGCAAATTACGAAATTAAAAAAAAATGAAATATAAAAGAAAAAAGATGGTGAAATAAGATGGAAAAGAAAAAGAAAGAAAAGGAAAGAAAGAAATGCGCAGAATTCAATACAGAAAGCAATAAAGTAAATAATGGTAAAATGAAAAATTAAATTGCGAAGTAAGAAAGAAAGAAAAAAAGAAAGAAAGTAAGAAAGAAGGAGCGAAGAAGAAGGGTAAAAGAAGGGAAAATAGAATAACCAAAAAAATCATATATAGGAAGATGTAAAGTGCAATAGAGGAAGAATTAAATACGGAATGTTGAAATGATGAACGAAACTGCGAAGTAAGAATGAAAAGAGAAAAGGAAAGAAAAGAAAAATGAAATACAAATAAAAATAGTAACAGAAAAATATTAACTACAATTACGAAATCTAGAAAAAAAAAGGGAAGAAATATAAAAATGATGAGATTGGAAAATAAAAAGGAAAGTAAAGTAAAAGAAAGAAAGGAAGAGAGAACGGAAAAAAAGAAATAAAAGAATGAAAAAAAATATGTGAAAGATGCAGAGTACAATGTAGAGAGTAATACAGAAAGGAATTATAAAATGAAGAATATAACCGTGGAACTAGAAAGAAAAAAGAAAGAAAGAAAAAAGAAAGAAAGAAAGAAAGAAAAAAGAAAGAAAGAAAAAACGAAAAAATATTTAAAGAAAGTTGGAGAAAATAAAGTAATAATGGAAGAAATGATAAAATAAAGAAAGAAACTACAAAACAAGAAAGAAAAACGAAAGAAAGAAAAAGAATGAAAACTATTCAAAGAAAGTTGGAGAGAATAAAGAAAGAAAGGAAGGAATGGCAAAAATAACGAATGAAACTGCGAAATAAGTAAGAAAAAAAGAAAGAAAAAATGAAAAATAAAACATATTCAAAGAAAATTGGAGAGAATAAAATAATAAAGGAAGGAATGATAAAATGAAGAAGGATATTAGGAAATAAGATAGAAAGAGAGAAAAAAGAAGAAAAGAATAAAATATAGAAAATATGCAAGGAACAATAAACAAATCAAGAAAGAATGAAGGCTAAAATGAAAAATTAGATTGCGTAATAATAAGAAAAAAAATTAGAAAATAAAAAAAACAGGTAGAAAGTAGAAAGAAAAACGTGTAAAGAAAAGAGAAAATGAAAAAAAAATCTTATGAAAAGAAGAATAACAAATAACGCGAGAATGAGAGAACGAGACTAAAAGAACGAGAAAAGGTTGATAGATAAAGAGAGAAGAGAGAGGTCTGGCGTTTTAGTTTTTGGTGTGCGGCCGCAGCGTCAGAGTGACATCAAGATGATAAGTTGTTTAATCTACAAGGATAGAAATTAGCGTAATGTCAGATAATACGGCCTGTTTTTCATGTGTGGAAATCCAGAGGACATGGCGTTTACATCCAATCATACCACCCAAGAGCAGTACCACGCATTGATAAAAGGAGCTGAGTGGTGGGCACGGCTCGCAAACACTGAAAATACTAAAGAGATAGATAGAAAGATGAAGGGAAGAAAAGAGGAAAGGTTAAGAAGATAGATAGATAGATAGATAGATAGATAGATAGATAGAGAGAGAGAGAGAGATGTGGAAGGGAAAGAGAGCGGGAAGAGTGAGATCGAGTGAACCAGAATTGAGGCTTTTTCGACTGTGCCATTTTTCTCTTCGCCTCGCCCCGCCTCGCCTGAAAACTAATCACTTCGACGCGCGCTTCTTTTCCAACAATCTTTATCCGAGAAAACGTTGGGCAAATCACGAAAAATGCTTTTCCCACAACCGAAATGACGCTCATCCACACAGGTAATTGGGAGTAATTGGGCATAATAAGAGTGAAAAAGGCCCGCGATAGGAACGCCAAAGTAGGTCCTGCAGTTTTCCGGAAGAAACGGCGTGCGTGATTATTTCATTTCCGGTGAGCCCGGGCGCATCGAATGGCGGCACGCGTCGTCTTCGCTGGCTTTCGGCTTTCTCTCCCTGCCTCCATCTCCCCACATCTATAACCTTCCTTTTCCCCTTCTTTATTTCCTGTTCTCTCCTTCTCTCTCAGATTTAAAAATTTCTCTTTTTTTCTGTCTTTTTATAAAGCTGTTTCTGTATCTCCAGGATTTTTCTCTCATTTCCAACCCACCCAGTAAAACCAACAAACTATCCAACCCATCAATTTTCCGTCAATCATTTTCAAATGCTACCTTCCTCTCTCTCTCTCTCTTTCTCTCTCTCTCTTTCTTTCTTTCTTTCTTTCTTTTTAGTCGGCTTTATTTTATTTTTTCGCGGATACTCGCATGTTTTACGACTTTCAGAAATACCTCTTCCCGCCCTTTTAGTATGTCTTTGCTTTTGCGTTCAGCCATTTTTAGAGTTTCTTATCTTTGGTCTTGAGTTGCCGAACTATTGCTTTCTTATTTCATGCAACGATTCGAACAATTTTTTGTCAAATCTTGTCGACCATCTTCCTCTGAATCTATCTATCTATCTATCTATCTATCTATCTATCTATCTATCTATCTATCTATCTATCTATCTCTTTTCACGTTTGTCATTTCTTCACATTCTTTTAGCAGTTTTCTTTACATTGTCTTTCTTCGGTCGATTTATTTTATTTGTTTCGGAACACTTTTTAAGTTTTTTTTACGCCATTTTGTTTTTTACTTTCTACGTTTTATTTCTTTAAGTCGTTTATTTCTTTCTTCCTAATATTTTAATTCGTCCGCATGCCCATTATTTCTTATCTACATATTTATATACTTTCTCGACTCCATTATTTGGATTCTAAATCTATATTTATTTATTTCTTCATTTAATCCGATGGCGCATCTATCTTTTTGGAAGTATACCTTGAAAATATGCAATCGCTTTTTATTTCACTTGACTTTTCTCCACATTTAAAATGTTTTCTTACGTCCTTATTTCCTTTAAAATAATAACTGTTTTCGACCTTTGTATTAAATTCACACATTACCGTAATATTAAACAACAACATATAGGATATGACCAGGCCAATTAGAGAGTAAAGTGCGTTAGAAAATATAAATTACACCAGTCTTTGTATTAGGAAGAAACTGCCTACTTTGAAAATCAAGCCTTCTTTTATGTTCCATGTCCATTCAGGAAGTCTTTGACTATTGGTCTCTTGTCTTCTTTTTTCTTTTTATCTCAACTATTGACTTTATACAACACATCTTTGTATTTGTTCATTCAAACACGTTCAGTTAGTTACACATTGTTTCCTTCTGTCGGTCTTGTTTTCAATATGTGAGTGTTAAACTCGGCAAACTCTCTAATTTAGCTATGTGCCCTAAAAAATATAAACTATCTTTTTCTTGTTTTAATTTTTTTATGTTCCATGTCTTTTCAGGACGTAGGCGATCATGGCTCTCCACTTCTCCCTCTATCCCTTGCAGCTCTCAACAAGTTTCTTCCTTCCCCAGACAACGTTCTGTCATCCACTTGCTTAAGTCCGCCAGGTATTTCACGCATTGTTTTCCCTTGCCTCGCTTTCCCTCTATTCGACCCGTGAGTATCAGATTCTCCAGGCCCTCCTTCTGTATTATGTGTCCCAGAAACTTCTGCTGCCTCTTTCTGATATTAAGTATAAGCCTCCTTGTTTGCAACCTTTCTAAGATCTCATCGTTGCTAACATGCTCAGTCCATGATATCTTTAGCATCCTTCTGTAGAACCACATCTCCGTCGCCTCGAGTCTCTTCTTCGTCTTTGAGGAAATCGTCCAACATTCGCTACCGTAAAGAAAGACAGATATCACGTAAAAACTCAGTATTCTTTTCTTTGTTACCAAAGATATCCTTCTGTCTCGCAATACTCTGCTCAACTTTTGGAATGTGTCCTTGGCCATCCCAATACGCCTATGGATCTCAGTGTCGCACTTACCGTTCTCTGTCAAGACGCTTCCCACATATTTAAACTTCCGCGCCTGCTTGACTCTAGTCGAACTTCAGATCGCATTTCAGGCTCATCTTTTTACTGATGACCACGCTTAGTCCATTCTTTTCACTCTCCGTCGCTACCTTCTGTAGGAGATTTTGTAATTAAGTGTTTTACTTTTTTAGTCTCCATTTTCTACTGAACTTCCTCCTTGATCTCGTTGATAACGTGTTCAGTTTGCTGTCAGTATAGTCAGCATCCGTGTATAGAGACACAACCGTAACGCTTCGAGTCACTTCTTCCTCTGCGAGGAGATTTTCCAGCATTCAGTAGCTAAGTCTGCTGCTAGGAACGTTGGTCCGCTGTGTTGCATTAAACCATTTTTCTCACTAGAATCTATCATATATTCATAAGTCTACCATTCGAGCATATTTCGAATATTGGTGCCACACATAGTCTGCTGTTCCTGCTATATATTTAGAGATTCTTGATAAAATCCAAAGATGAATCTGCAATGTTATTTGTTTTCTCTATATATCTGAGATGAGGTATTATGTACACTATTTACATTATTCGGACTATTGTCCTCATCTTTGTTGCCATATTTTTCACAACGTTTCGAAGAAGGCCGGCGCGTACACCGGCCGAAACGTTGTGATATATATGGCAACAAAGATGAAGACAATAGTCCGAATAATGCAAATAAATAGTGTTATTTGTTCTGACCAGGTATCCCAGTTTCAGTCACTCCCCTCCACCGCCTCAATGTAGCTTCTTTGTGTCTTTTCTATAAATACTTTCATGGTAATTTTTCGGATGAACCTTGCTCTATAGTACCTAGACTTTACGTTTTTAAGTGCTGTACTAGATTGGCAGAAGGTCAATTTATAGTTGAATTGGTCAGATGTAACTGTAAGTCATATGCTAGCAGTTTCGTTTCTCGCACTTCTCGCTTGTGGAAATTTTTTCCGGCTTCTTGCTTTCCAGCCAACATTGATCTTCAAAAATTTAAATTCAATGTTAATCGTTATCTACTATCTTCTTGATTCTTCCTCTTTTATTGTTCTCGTTCCTTGATAATGTTTCTCTTTTTCCGATACTTTTACACTCAGTAACCGGTTGTGTCTTAGTGGCTTTATTGCTTTGCTTGGGGTGAATTGATTTAAAAAGACAGGCGGACAGATGTGGCATAGAGGCTCAGCACTCTTTTAATGGCTTATAACGAGTTTTTCCTATAACTCAATATTATTTTTAGTTTCTGGAAGGCATCCTTCGTTATTACAATTCACTTTAGGATTTTTATGTCTCACTTTCCATCGTCTGTTACTATATTACTCAGTAAGATTTCGATATCGACTTCATTATGACGTCGAGGCTCACATCTCTCTCAAGCTGACGACTATACATTTCGTTTTCTTATTGTTAATAGTCTTTTTTTTTTCGCCTCTATCTTCTGCAACCTTATTTAGGAATACTTGTAGATCTCTTTACGAATCTTGCGATCAAAAATGTGTTGTTTTCTGGTTTGGAGCATAGACTCATGCCACCAGGAGGAAAAAATAACAATCTAACCACCAAATACCCCCGGGGAGTTTAGAAATCTGCATCGTTGACTATTAATTTCAAGGGTTGGTATGACGGATAGCGGCACAGAATGAAAAATCGGTGAGCTATGTTCTAATTCCAGTCGGGTTTGTTACATTTCCATACGCGCAAATACACTTGGGAAATGTATGATTCCATCTCTCCTCTTCCAGCTATTGTTTAAATGGTAGAAATTTCATCTGGGAAAAATTATTGTAATTTTCAAAAACTGTTAATGCAGTATTCACTCGTAAAAAAATAAAAATTATTCTTGCAATTCGCAGTAAGTTTTATCTTTCAATAACCAACAAATTATTGATAAGCCGTAAAAACAACTCAAACAAACAAAAAGATTTTCGAGGTGTTCTTCATTTTGTGAGAGTTGATATTCAGTTGCGGTGATTACTTTCCAGACACGTTATTCTGACAATGCAATTCTAGTTATCCACGTATAAAAAACAAAATTATATATATTCGGAGGACGAATATTTTCTGTGAAAATTTCTCGAACATTCAGGTCGGTAAATGTTGTTAATACTGTTTATTATAAACAGAGAATTTACTTAAATATTTGTATCTATAAAAAAGAATGTATAAACATAAAAATGTCTTAAAATAATTGTCGGACTTTGTCCATTTCATAATGTATGGCGTCATTTGTTTACATTTGATACGCCATGAGCAAATATGAATGTACGTAAGAGATTCATTGGAGATTGAAGTTCAAATACGACCTTGCTAACCGAACGCGCCTCTGTGGCCAAATCGGTAAAGGCACGTCAAGCAAAATGACGGCTCCGTATAGGATACAGGTTCGAATCCTGTCGGAGGACGAATATTTTCTATGAAAATTTCTCGGGCATTCAGGCCGGTAAATGTTGTTTAATTCTGATTATTATAAACAGAGCATTTACTTAAATATTTGTATCTATAAAAAGAACGTATAAAAATGTCTTAAAATATATATATGCATGTTTCGTTAAAAACTTTTTTAATGAAACACGTATAAATGAAGGATTGCTACCCAAATACACTATATATATATATATATATATATATATATATATATATATATATATATATATATATATATATATATATATATATATATATATATGGCGTATATTGAGGCAGCATGTGTTTATTCTTTTCATTTCTAAACATTTACAACAACATACCTGTCCACATTCGCAAATTAGGAAAATCCTTGTTGAAAATGCTTACATACTATTTCACAAAAAATAAACACAAAGTAAAAATTCTTGAAGATATTTATATTTAAAAAAAGTGAAAGCAAACCTTAATAAAATTAATTTTGAATACTCAGCAAACGTTTTAATATGTGTACAATAGATAGTTCGAAATGCCAAAGTTTGTACTAATAGTTCTTTCCGTTATTTTTTCTGATACTCATTTCGTAAATTCTCTCCACAAAATACATAGTTACCTCCCCTTAAACGGTGTTCTGTAGCCATGCCATGATGCAGCATTTCTCATTCATACAAAAAACAAATATAGAGGTTAAAGATTTGAATATCTCGCCATTTAAATCATTAACCTCTATATTTGTTTTTTGTATGAATGATTCATGTAATTATAAATTAAACTGCACCTATATATCGAAATATAAATATATATATATATATATATATATATATATATATATATATATATATATATTCAACAACAAGAGGAAAATACTTAGCTGATGCGTTTCCTTCTCTGAGGGACTTTATCAAGGCAATGTAGGATTTATTTTGTTGTACGTGTTTATATACAATAGCAAGGATGTCATTGGTTTATCAAGACTTTTAAATTTGAGAACGTTCATGAATATTAAATGATATATATATATATATATATATATATATATATATATATATATATATATATATACCATCAGCACAACATTCATTAAACACGCGGGAGACTTACTCCAAAGAATATGAAACATAAATATCACTAAGATGTTTATGCCAAGTTTAGACATCAAATCGCTCTATAGCAACATTCCCATCACGAAATGCCTTCATATATCAAGAAATCACCTCTATATATCCAAGGCAAAACTTCATTTACCCGTCCACAAAATCATAAAGATATGCAAATTAATTACTAATTACCGTTTCTTTTCTTTCAATAACATTTTCTGCAAACAAAAGTTCGTTTTACCCATGGGGTCTCCCATCAGTGGTGTTCTCGCTTACCCTTTTCTAGAATTCTTAGAATCCGTCCCATTTAAACATACCTAACAGTTCTACTTACCTGAGATACATAGATGACTTTTTCTTGCTTTATCCGCAAGATAAAAACCTATTAAACATAATAACAGAACACAATAAGGTTGAACTCACCATAGAATTCACACACGAACTTGAAACAAACAACTTTCTACCTTTCCTCGTTATCTTATTAATACGCAACAATGATAAATTAGATTTTAAAATTTACCGTAAAGCCACTAACAAAAGCAACCTAATCAATTTCTATTCCCACCACAACGAGAGAATAAAATCTGGACTAATCATAGGATTTTACCTCAGTGCCCTTAGGATATGTAGCCGTGAATACCTAAATGAAGAAGAGGAATATATTGAGAAAACATCCAAACCTCTTCACTACCCTCGCCATTTTATCCTCGACGCTAACAAACAAGCTCTCAAACTCCATATAGCCAAAAAACAGATACTACAAAAAAATAACGCAAAATTCAAATTCTTACCCTCCAAGACACATTCAACTAAACTTGCAAACGAATTAGCCAACTTTAAAACACCGTTTCAAATGCCGGAATTTATCAGATAAAGTGTTTACAGTGCGAAAACATTTATGTGTGGGATACATCACGGGATCTAAAAACCCGTATCTCCGAACGCAAGACAGACTTGCGTTTAAACAAACATTTTAACTTTCTCGTCTAATATCAAAACGACATTTTAACTTTCTCGTCTTACATCAAAACGACGTGGGGCATAACTTTGATTTCATTAATGCCAGCCCAATTAAAAAAGAACATTTAGGAAAAAAAGTATTATAAAACATTTCTAGCATTACTACCAACTATAAACACTCGCTTAAAACATTATATCACATCACCATCTTTCTACAGATCCATTATTCATGAATCTAACTTATGTCTAAAATAATGAAAATATATAAGCCTCTTCAAAAATATGCATAATAAATATTTTAATGATAAATCCAGCCAAAACATGATTATTACAATATCTTGATGCGTTTCACCGACCATCATAGAGATGACGACAACAGACATTCTCCACATACACATACATATACACATAAATGAGAATATAAAAATTCAACTAAATACAAAATTATTGCAACATTTCACTGCATTTCACCGACATATACGAGGATGACATCTATAGTAATTCCTCACCCACACAAACGTATACACTTGCTGAATTAACGTTACCGTCCAACATACATCTAAACAAACGAGAGTTTCTTTACATAAACACTCGTACACTATTACACACATTAACGTCCAGAATGTTCGTCACACTTTTTGCATATTATTTATTGCGTTTATACACGTGACATGTATCTGACCAATAAGAACCAACCAAAAATCTTAACATATCTGTACTCTGTCTTTTTTTTTTTTTTATTTCTATCTCGATCTCTGACAAAGCTTTAATAAAACTGAAATATGTTAGATTGAGATACGTTTCCTACTTGTTCTTTATTTTATTTTATCATCTTGTCGGATTCTTATTCATATCTGATCTACAACTCTCTATATGTGTGTGTGCGTGTGTGTGTGCGTGTGTGTGAAGAAAGGGATGGATTTTTTATTTATTAATCCGGCATATTTTTATTGCCTAAACGTTATTTTTAAAGCACATGAATATTTTTCTCTAATAAGATTTCTCGAATATTCAGACTAGTAGAAAGTTTAGAGAGCCGCAAATCTGAAGTGGAATGGGCACTTCACTCGCCTAACCTGACCCCCCCCCCACTCCCAGATTTCTTCCTCTGGAGGTTTCCTCAGAGACAACATCTACTAGAGCAATCCTCGAACTATTGAAGGCAACCATCAGCAAGAAGATTCAAACGATCAACCAGGAGGAATGTGAAAACGTTATCAACAACTTTGCATTCATCACTGCCTTCAATTGAACGGCGGACAACTTAAGCATGTAATCTAGGTTTCTTCCTGACATTTTTGGTCCGTGTTTGAGACTAAATGCTTGCAGATCCTAAAATGTTGTCCTTTTACCTTTCAGTAAATGTAATTGCCATTACTCTATCAATTGTTGTCCTTGATTTGTGCCTGTTCATTTTATTTCAACAATTGTGAAACTCCCTGTACATACATTTTTATTACTTCAAATGTTATAGTGTCCACTTCATATTTGGGGAGTGTCTCATCAGCCACAATGTTGAAGTGAAATGGACACCTCACTTGCTTGACCTGACCCCCCCCCCAGATTTCTTACTCTAGGGGTTCCTCAAGGACAACATCTACCAGGACAAACCCTCACATCATTGCTGTATTGAAGGCAGCTATCACTGAGAAGATTCCAGAGATCAACCAGAAGGAATGTTCAAACCTTATTAACAACTTTGCATTCAACACTGCCTTTAATTGAATGCCGAATGTCTGAAGCATGCACTCTAGGGCTCCTTGAAATTTTTGGTTCATGTTTGGGACTAAATGCTTGCAAATCCTAAAATTTTATCCTTTTAAATTTCCATTACACTATCATTTGTGGTCCTTGATTTGTGCCTGATCATTTTGTGTCAAAATTGTGAAACGCCATGTATATATAGATCCCTCCAAATAAATGCGATACCTATAGTTTAAAAGGATTTTTTTAAAATCAAAAATCTTTCGTGAAGATTTTATTTTAGTTTCAATTTCAAGCTAACAAATTAAATTTGATATTTACAATAAGCAACATGTTTTGCTGTATTTCAAAACTAATTTAAATTGATCCTAAATTATTTTTGAATCGCTAAATATTACTGATTTTAAACATTTTTGGCCATCTGTCAGCACAATATAATTCTCTATATTAAAAAAAAATCTTAAAAAAGTTAAATATACTTTTCTGAATCCTTATTTGGGGGATATTAGCTGCTTTAAAATTTAATTAATCTCATTTGAAACAAATATTATTTTTCTTTAATATATCCCAGAAATGCATTTTTAAATATCACAGAAATGCTTTGTATATTTAAGGTGTTGAAAGCTTTATTAACAGCCTAACAGCTTTATTGAATACTGGAAATTTAATGTTTTTTACGGGGGACATATCTGTAAAAATTACTTGAGAGATATAACGTGAGCTGCTTTTTTTTATATAATTTGTAACCACCCAGTAATCATTAAAAAACTGGAAAATATTCTCCGTAATCTGATGAATTTTATGTACTTTGGCTTTAATATTAGTATAATTACCGTTCTTATTTTCTGATAATGTCGTGTATGGACGATCGTATTTATAAACATCAGCACGTTTATACACACAAAAAGACATTTTTTTTTAACTTAATAACAATATAGCCTAATCCGTACAAATTAATACAGAATTTTAAAAGATTTAGGATTTTATAAATTATTATAATTAAAATTTAAAAATTAAATTTATAAAATTAAAAATAAAATAAAATTTTCTTAAGGCAATATGCCAATAAAATAACCTATTCATCAAAGTAATTTAAAGCTTTTCCAATTAAATAATATTTTAGTTTTATTGCACTTTTTATTTTAGGAATTAAAGAAGATTTTCGGTAAATGTGAGTCCTGTTTTACAAAAAATTGATGATTTAAATTCTCCAGGGATTTCTATTTATAATAAGTAATTATATAAAATATATATATATATATATATATGTATATATATATATATATATATATATATATGTTGTGTGTGTGTGTGTGTGTGTGTGTGTGTATACATATATATATATATATATATATATATATATATATATATATATATATATACAGTGTAACCGGATATAAGAGACTCGGATATAAGAGAACCCGGATATAAGAGAGATTTTCTCTGGTCCCAAATTAGAGCCTGTGTTAATGTATATAAAATAGACCACACTCGGATATAAGAGAAACCGGATATAAGAGACTTCTCCGGTCCCGACAACTCTCTTATATCCAGGTTATATAATATATATATAATTATTATATATACATATATATATATATATATATATATATATATATATATATAATTATATATATAATTATATATATAATTATATATATAATTATATATATATATATATATATATATATATATATATATATATATAATTACTTCAAAACATTCGAGTGTAAGCTAGTACACGAAATAAACGCTGTTTAAAATAAACAGGGTGTCTACTCAAATACGGACATCCACTAATAAAAATGCATATTATATGAAAATTATGTAAGGTGGTTGTAAATTAACACACTATTTTATGCATGAGTGGCTAGCCAGGAGTACAGATTTACGTTAACACACTGTGAATTTTTTTTTTTTGCGATTGATTAAAGGAACATATCTACTATACCCAAAAAAAGTTTTGGAAGAGCGAATACAAGAAGTTATGTCCTCCATACCACAAGAGTTCACAATGAAATCACTTGTCGCTGTTTCTGGGCAGCTCAAGAAGCTTGAAGCGAAATCTGGTGCCCATATCGAATTTTAAATAAAACCTCTCGCTAAACCACATTCCTGTTGTATCCATTTCTTGTAAAAATTATCGTTAAAAAATAAATTATAACTATTCTGAAATGCCCAGTTACTTTTCAATCACACCGTACAATATATGAAGTAATAAAAATATTAATCCTTCATATATATATATATATATATATATATATATATATATATATATATATATATATATACTGCGTGCCAAATTATTATTATTATTTTTTCTAATATTTCAAAAACCGTCCAATTCACACAAAATTTTCACACAATGTTGGCAACACAGAGCTGCGCAATCACTGAAATTTTCGTACTGATCTGCGCAATGTAAACAAACACGTGCCATATTTGTTATCAGCATGGTGATTTGAGCGTGCCAAATTATTAGAAAATTATAAGAATTTAGTGAATAGATGGGCCGTAATAGCAGTTTAAGTGATGCTGAAAAGAAGACTATTACCTCAGAACTCTCAAAAGGTAAATCTACCCTAGAATTTTTTTAAATAATAGGGAAGTGTCATCAAACAGTGAAAAATTCACCGCCGACCCTACACAAGTACGCAAAAAGGGCATATAAAGGCAAGCCGAGGGTTATTTCACAGGCTGGGTAATGAATGGACAGAATCGCCATCAGTATTTGAGACGTCAACAAGGCGGTGGAGACATAATGATCTGGGTTGGTATTATTGGAAACACATTAGTGGGCCCATGGAGAGTACCAGATGGCGTCAAAATGACTGCTGATGCATACATAGCGTTTATGAAGGAGCATCTTGAACCGTGAATGAAAAGGCAAAGAGTTGCGTTCAGAAGGGCCATTTTTTATGCAAGATAATGCTCCCTCACACGCTGCTCACAAGACTACAGAATATTTGAAGCAGTTAGGCTTCGATGGACCTCGAAAAATGAAGTGGCCAGCAAATTCTCCGGATTTGAACCCAATCGAAAACATTTGGAGCATCATGAAGCGAAGACTGTACGCCAATGGACGACAATTCACGAGCAACGCTGAGTTGTGGGAAGCAATTCTTGACATATCTCGCGGCATTACAGCAGATGACATCCTACAATTAACAAATTCTATGGATCGTAGACTTTTTCAAGTAATTTCAAAACAGGGAAAGCACATTAATTGTTTAAAACTGTGCCTTTGCTTGTATCTCTTATTATTTGTTTGATTATCTTATTTATTAGCTTCTTTTGATCATAAACATTCACGTTCAACATTAATAAACATTTTGTTTGCTCAATTCTGGGAATTTTACTAAACCTTTCTAACAATTTGGCACGCTCAAATCACTGTGCTGATAACAAATATGGCGCCAGTTTGTTTACATTGCACAGATCAGTACGAAAGTGTTGCCAATATTGTGTGAAAATTTTGTGAATTGATTGGACGGTTTTTGAAATATCAGAAAAAAGTTATCTCGATAATAATTTGGCACGCAGTGTATATTAATCGAGTTCACCCACAGTAAAGCAATAAAGCCACTGAGTTACAAGCGGTTACCGAGTGAGGAAGTATTCGAAAACCGAAACATTATTAAGGAGAGAGAACAAAAGAAGTGTAATCAAGGAGACAGTAGATAGCGATTATCATTGCATTTAAATTTTTGAAGCTTAAAGTTGAATGGAAAGCATGGAGCCGGAGGGAGTTCCACAAGCGAAAAGTGCGAGAAAAGAATCTGTTAGCATAGAACTTACGGTTGCATCTAGCCAGCTCAGCTGTAAATTGGTGAGACCTTGTCACCAGTCTAGTAGTGCGCTTATATCCATAAAAATCTAAGTATCATAACGAAGAGCTCATCCCAACAGTTGCCATGAAAATATTTACACACGGGAGGCAACTCTACGGAGGTGGGAAAGTGACTGAAACCAAGACGCCAAATCAGGACCAATAATATTGCAGATTCTTCTTTGGATTTTATCAAAGATCTCTAGATATATGGTAAAAGCACCGCACTATATATATGGCAACAATATTTTAAGCATGTACGAATGATAAATTTTTAGATATGTAAGATATATATATATATATATATATATATATATATATATATATATGATAAAGTTACTTAATTGTAAATATTAAGTTTTAATGTTTTTTCCCCGACTTCGAAGTTTGTCCATTCTTCAAAGGGTCTGATGTTAGAATAAATTTATTTTTAATGTTTTTCTACTTTTCAATATATATATTCGATTTTCAATTTTGCATTGTGCCCTTTTTTGTTGTTTATACCTTTTAGATGCAACTGTTTTCAGTCTTCCTTTTACATTTCTATCCCTATATATATATATATATATATATATATATATATATATAGAGAGAGAGAGAGAGAGAGAGAGAAAGAGAAAGAAAAAGAGAGAAAGCTATATATATATATATATATATATATATATATATATATATATAGAGAGAGAGAGAGAGAGAGAGAGAGAGAGAGAAGAAAGAAAGAAATATATATGCATCTTTTTCGTTTAGCGTCATTATTGTACTCGCTGCCTACCCGAAATCAAACAGTGTGTCAATTTCCACCCGGAACATAATAGCTGCTCTTGCCAACATATACTGCTCTCTTTTTAACTACAGTTCTTTAACGTTTCTTAGCATTCAACCTCTTCCCACTTGGATATGCTGTCTCTCAATCTTTTCTTCGTTTTTACACTGTCTTTCACACTTTTTATTTTCGAACTTATTTGACGCTCTTTCCTCTATTTCGTTTCGTTCCTCTATTTCGTTTCGTTCCTCGTTTTTCGTTTTGATCTTTCGGATGTGCCAGAATGACTTTTAGATTATCCTGTTTCTTGTTTCTTGAACGTGCCAAACGCGAGGGAGACAGCCACAGCAAGCAGTCGGTAAAAGTGGAGACACACGCACACAAAAAAAAAGAAAAACGGATATATATATATATATATATATATATATATATATATATATATATATATATATATATATATCTCGAACATAATCATTTTATTGCCTTCTTCCAGATTTTGAAATAAGATCTTCAAATACAAGATTTTACATGTCTGCCTCAGTAAGCATATTGGTAGTGTACTCTCGAATGCCAAAAAAAAAAAAAAACCGACCTCCTCCTTAAGTTTTGAACTATTCACTTCCCTCCGGAGCTTATTAGGCCCTTCCCTTCTTGTTATTAGGAGAAGGAAAATCAACATTATAGTTGGTTGGTTGATTTTGTTTAGCGGCATATCAACCCTCTATGGGTTATTTAATGCCGAAATCTTAATATTTTGTACATCATTTTAGACTTTCAGGGTAAAAGTACATTTTTTTAAGATATATAGTTTGTAAATCATAGAATGCATTGTTGGTATATTTTTTTAAATGTATTGCTGATAATTTCACTTCAAAAATGTATTGTTGGTAATTTTTTTAATAAACATGTATTTTTATACATTTTTAGCGTTGCACTTATTGTCATTTTGCTATAAAATATATTCTGGGTCATTTTAATAAAAAAAATGATCTATTGATTTGTTTGGTGGGGGGGTCACACTATTTGTCCATAGATGGGACCCTAACAGGTGCTACCACCTTGGGTCAGAATGAACCTGGGGACAACGGCAATTAAGAGGTGGTTCTATGCTTCTCAAAATCTTAAATCTTTCGATCAAAGGCCTTGCTGCCATATGTAGTTTATCGTCATAGCCAGGACGCAGCCAGTCCTGGGTATGACGATAAACTACATCCAACAGAAAGTCCTCTGATCAGGAGGTTTTTAGGAGCGTGGAACCACTTCTTAATTGCTGGCGTTCCCACTCTAATCCGGGTCCACTCTGACCCAGGATAGTAGCGCCTTCTAGGGTTTCGTCCTGGGTATGACGATAAACTACACCCGACAACAATGCGTTTGGCTGGAGGTTTTGAGGAGCATGGAACCACATCTTAATAGCTGGTGTTCCAAGGTCCACCCTGACTCGGGGTTGTAGCTCCTGTCAGGGTCCCAGGTATGGGCAAATAGTTAACCACCCAAAAGAGGTCAAAACACTATGAAAGTATAAAAATAGGTTTTAATACCAGCAATACTTTTTGAAAAAAAGTTTACCAGTAGTACATTTTTGAAAAAGAAAAAATATTACCAGCAATATATTTTTGAAAAAATACTACCAATAATACATTTTTGGGGAAAAAAAATTACCAGCAATAAAAATCTGATCGTCATTAAATAACCCATTGAGGTTGGTATGCCGTAAAACATACCAAACCAAACCAAAAGTTTGTAGAAAAATATTACCAGCAATAAAAATTTTGTCGGCATTAAATTACCCATTGAGGGTGGTATTCTGTAAAACAAAACAAACCAAACCAAACATTTGTGGAAAAATATTACCACCAATAAAAAATTTTTTTCGGTGTAGTTTGGTTTGTTCTGATTTACGGCATATCAACCTCAATGGGTTATTTAATGCCGACAAGATTTTTATTGCTGGTAATACTTTTATTTTTTTCGAAAATATATTGCTGCTACTAATTTTTTACAGGTATTTCTGGTATTAAAACCTATTTGTACACTTTCATAGTGTTTTGACCCCAGTTTAGGGGTTAACTTTTTATCCATAGCTGGGACCTAACAGTTGCTACTAGCCGGGCCAGGGTGAACGTGGGAAGACCAGCAATTAAGAGGTGGTTCCGCGCTCCTCAAAACCTCCTGATCTTGTCGGCAATAACCCATTGAGGTTGATATACCGTAAAACGAAACAAACTAAATAAGAACGCAGCATTATGGAAATATTTTTTAAATTTAATTAACGCTTTTTATGATATTATTTTAGGACATTGTTGGATATAGATTATTTACTTGTTGTCCGTTGATGTACATGTATTTATATTACTATGTTGGTCAGATCAGACCAAATATGGAGTATTGCTGCCGCATCTAAACTGAAACTACCCAATCATCACTACCCAGCCGCGACCGAATCGAAAAGTGTTAGCCCGCGCCTTATGGGTGATGAATTTTCTTTCATCCTACAACCCCTTTCCTACAGAGACGACGTTGCTAGCCACTCGCTGTTCTGTCTGTATTTATATATCACTACTCGGGCGAACTACATTTCTTGGTTCCAAGAGTCCAGACCTTCACAGCTAGGACCCGCTATACACGCCTCCTGATTCACTTCATATTGGGAATGGTACTTTCCATTCAATCAGCTTCTTCCCCAGAACTTTTGCAATGTGGAACGAACTCCTGATCGCTAGAATCTTTTCAAGTCAACCGTTATCTAGCCTACGTAACTTCACAATATGCATCCCTTGCTCCATCCCTATACGCTCTTAACACATCCCCATTCAGTAACCTCTACATTGAGTGGCACTTAAGCCTTGTAAATATTAAGATGCAGTGTAATGATGGTTTTAAAATGTTCTTGCTGGATATATCTTGCTGCTTATGTTCAAATAAATATCTGTGACATGTAGCACGTCATTTACAAAACTGGCAATTCTCTGTTTCTTCTTTTGTGTGTCGTGTCTCTTCAAGACATAGGCGATCATGGCTCTCCACAGCTTCCTATATTTTGTAGATTTACTAAAGTTTTTGTCTTTCCAACAATCCACTCCCTGTTTTACCATCCATTTACACAAGTATATTAGGTAAGTCACTCGCTGTTTCCCTCTGTTCCCCTTGCTATCAATGTCTTGTGGGTATCCAATTCGCCAAGCCCTCTGTCATCATTATGGGCGCTAGAAATTTTAACTGCTTTTTTGTGATTTTAAGTATATGTCCTTTTTGCTTCAGTTATACTTTCTCATTCATCATAGGTTCCTTCCATAGTGTTCTCAGTATTCTTCTTTAGAACTACACGTCTGTTTTCTCAAGTCTCTTCTTTTTCTCTAAGGTGATTTTCAAGCATTCACTGCTATATAGGAGGACTGATATTACATAACAGTTCAGCAGTCTTTGTTTCTAATGAAATTTTCCTGTTTCTTAATACGTTGCTTAGCTTCTGGTAGGTATCTTTTGCTTGGAAAAGGCAACAATACATATTTTTTTCCATTGGTCTTTCTTGCCTTGGGTGGTAATCAGTAACGGCCTAGGTTTGTTGACTCTCTGAACATTGGCGCCCTTACAAGTATAATTTAAAAAAAAGAGAAAAACTGAAAATGTAGAATAATGAGTTTATTACAACTTAATACAAGCTAACGAAAACATTCATTATCCTACCTAAAACATTTCTCCCAGCTTTTAAATCTGCTAATATTTTCATAGCATTTTCTATACCAATCTATTTTACAAGATCATCTTCTATTGACAAAATAGCCGGAGAATTTTGTGTCTTCAGTGATGGACGACCGCAAGTATAGTTTTGGAAAATCTCAAACACATAACATGGTGGCGACTGTCGAGTTGCCAGTGACTTGAACTGGCCCTGGTAGTCATCAGTCTAGAAAAAGACAAACTCTGAATTCAAAACCAGTCTGATGCTAAAAGGGCTTCATCAGGCTATCTCGCCGTAAATGAATATTTGCTGTTACGGATTTAGCAGACGTGGTGCACTTATGACTTTTAAGGGGAGCCGTGACCTGATGTATTTTCGACAGAAACATTCGATTGGCTTAGAGTTTATTTCCTTTCTTCTTTTTTTTTTTTTTTGTCAAGTCGGACATTGAATGAAGCAGACGAAATGGTCGTCGTCTGATCCCTTGAAACTGAAAGGCGGGAATAAGCTACAGGACTCTTTATGGATACACAGTCGGACACGGTATGCATGCATCTCTTTCGTCTGTCTTTGCTTGTCTAAAATATTTCTTCACGATATGTTTTTGTGGACAGAGAATTTCAACACTGACAAATATTAATCACCAGGAAAAGAGAAAAGCTTCCTTGTGTGATGAAGAAAAAAGAGTTTCTTTGCCTCAAATTAGAACCAATATAAATGAGATTGCCAGACAAAAAAAACAACGTAAACGCTACTTATTGAATTTATTTACTTAATTAACATTACGTATGTCAGATCTTAGCCTAGATTATAATTTGTGAATTATTCAAAATAAATTTTCATGCATCTATAATGTTATATCGTACTCAAACGTCTTCGGCTACTTTATTGTAAACTTTTCATAATTGCCAATATATATACGTTTCGCATTGCATTTTCTACTATTGTAACAATGGCACCATTAAAATCATTCTTATGCCTAATTATCAAATTTATGGTAAAGGTTCTGAATGAAAGGGAGAGGTGAGAGATTGACAAAACTAAAACAACAAAAAACGGACAAAAAACAATAAAAAAAATAAGGGCATGTTTATCATTAATTACCGAAGATTTTTTTTATTAAAGTACTAATAAAAACTACTATTTATTTAAAGTACTACCAAAAACATGCCCACGTTATGTCTTTAGTTTGTAAACTTAAGATTTTTAAAAGCAATTAGAGTATTTAAAAATGTTATCACTATAAACGCCATATTTTTTCAATTACACGTTTTTATTGAGTAGACATCCCTGCTTTTAAAAGAGTGGAATTATTGTCTACCGTCCTAAAGATCGAGGTCTTACTAAAGAAGACGTGGCTTCCGATAGAAGTTAAAACTAAATTTAATTTTTCAACCAGGGAATCCACTTTAAAGCTAAGTGTAACATACAGTTAGGCTACAGGAAGTCTTGATGACAAAGTGTCATATAGGAAGAAAATAAGTAACTACCAACACCGAGGTTCGAGCGTGACACTCTGAACTTATGAATATATGTTTTCCGCCAGGTGTATAAATAGCGGTGTCAGTCTACTGACTGCAGTGATTATTGAGTGACTATTGAGTGGAACTATCCAGTCGAATTAGTGTGAATTATTGTGCGTCGATGATTTGTGTTTTGATTTAGGATTTACCGGACGTTAAGCCGAACCGCGCTACTAACAAGGTATTCACTGAAATGGTTAATTATCTTTGGTTGTCTTTTGCTTCTTTGTCCTTGTTAAATATTTGTTTTCGGTTGTAACTAAATATTGTTTTATCTTAACGATGAAAACTTGAGTTATACTTAATCATTAACAGCCAGCGTACGTTGCAAAACACAGCAAGGCTCACTTAGCTTATTTAAGTAATGCACATCTCTCGTTGGAGAATTTCGAAGTCTGTATTTTTATTTTCGTACTCGAAACATAAACAAAGATATTTGTAAGCAATTAAGCAATATTTTTATAAAATTCCAATATCATTTCTTATTGCATTATATTTTAGTGGGTACACGTATTTTAATGGGCACACGTGTTTTAATGGGTACGCGTATTTCTCGAGCATAGTTTCATGTATATTTTTACAATTAAATTAGTGAACCCGATGTCCTACTAAAGGAAATGTACCTCACGACAAGAATAATGGAGCCCAGAAGGGAAGAAAAGTTTTGCCTGAATATATTGAGGCACGGTGAAGTAAAGGGTAACGGCTCAGACTGAGGAATTCGCTTACCTGATGTTTATACCATGTATATTCTCAAAGCTATGGATAAATATCAGGACAGACTGAATCCTATAGCCTTGGCTGGCAACCGATTTATGAGAAGGAAAACACTGAATTCAAAACCCCCAACTATGGGTTAAATAATCCCACCAATCCGCAATTGGCCAAGCATGGCGAGTACGACTATACTCCTGAGGATATGATTAATCCGGGAAGAGTTCCTCCAACAGGAATGAGAATCCTTTGGATATGGATTTTGGTTTGGTATTGTCATTATTTTTTCCCGCCATTTAATCGTCAGTCACACTTCGATTAAAGTGGTTTCCCTGATTGAAAAAGTGAATGCGCTAAGGAGTATGGGAAGAGAAGAGCTACAAGTTTTGTTTCACGTTCACTCAACAAGAAAATCAGCAAAAGGCATCTTAAAAAATAGATAAACTTTGTTGCCCAGCACCACATTGTGTTGAACTTGGGCGAAATTCAATAAGAAATGCTTCTATCAACCATTATTTACATTATTCGGACTATTGTCCTCATCTTTGGTGTCATATTTATCACAAAGTTTCGACCGTTGTACGCTCCAATGTCGAATTGAACCCTTTATTTCGCTCACTGGGGTAGACTGTTCTAGTTCCACGTAACATGTCTAATGGATGTCACTTATCAGTTATCTCCTGTTAATTCACCTCTCCAAGTTCTTTATCCACTGTGCCACGTGTCCTTAAGGACACGTGGCACAGTGGATAAAGGTGTTTCGATCGTACAACGGCCGAAACGTTGTGATAAATATGGCAACAAAATGAGGACAATAGTTCGAATAATGTAAATAATGTACGTAATACCTCATCTAAAAAATATAGATATAATAAATAAGATGTAAAGAGACTAGCAGAAGATCGTAAGTTTCTGACCTTTTCAATATCAGAAGGTCGGAAATGTTTTTTTCCTGAATAGGCCCTGCTGAATGGCGAAGCCGTACAATATGCCCGTACGTCTTACATGGCGTCAAATACGGTAATTTAAATTCGATTTTATAAGCGTCGTCATTTTTACACGATTTAATTAACTGGATTTCTCCCGAAGATTTCTACAAAGGAGTAAGGTTGTTAATTACGAATTTTCTTTCTCTTCGATTCATAGATAAGCAAGACGAGAGAACTCAGTTTTTTTTTGTTTTTTTTTTTTGTCATTCAATCTATCTTTGGAGCAATGTGGATTCAGGCTTTTCCCAAGCGAATTCGTGCGAAGTGAAAGAGATAGACTCTGAATTTGAACTCGGTAGGCACCGAAATACTTTGCGCTAGTCGCACATTTTGAGCGTAAATTGATTAGAAATATCTGATTATTATATTAATCTGTTGTCTAGGTATCAGACCAGCGATTATCAACCGCCGTGCCGCACTAGGGTGCCTCGAGATCTTCTTAAAAGTGCCGCGAAATATTGTCACGGCATGCATATATATATATATATATATATATATATATATAATTATTTATTTAAAAATATGATTCCAAAACCCCTACATAAGAAGTCTCATGTTTCAAAACAGGAGCCGAAAACTTCAATATAATTATTTAAATTAAATTGAGTTAAAATAAGCTCTGTTCCATCTTCAAGCGAAATAAAAAATTTCGCTTGAAGATGGAACAGAGCTTATTTTAATTCAATTTAATTTAAATAATTATATTGAAGTTTTCGGCTCTTGTTTTGAAACATGAGATTCTTATATAGCGTTTTGGAATCATATTTTTAAATAAATAATTATATTTATGCTCTACTTTTGTATTGAGCACTATTTTTAAAAAATAATAACTAAAATAATAAGGGACTTTGGATTATTTAACTAACCAGTTCCTTCCTATTTTCTATATATTTTCACACACACACACACACACACATATATATATATATATATGTGTGTGAGGAGGGAAATAGTAATGGTACAGCATAAGTATTTTACTAAATAACCCCCACAAATAATTGAATAGAAGCATTGCATGGAATACTGTTGCCATATATGGTCTGGAGCCTCCGCTGTTTATCTCAAGGTCCGCGACAAAATCCAGAGACGGATATGCAATGTGATTGGTCCTGATCTGGCATCTCGTCTACCGTCATTTTCTCACAGACGTGCCGTCGCTTCACTGTGCTTTCTGCAAATACTTTCACGGTAACTGCTCCGACGAGCTACTTTCGCTAGTTTCCAAATTGCATAAATTTAAACGTGCTACTAGGTTGGCATCTCAGTCTCAAACTTTCACTGTCGAAACAGTTAAATGTAGCCGTCTCTTCTACTCCAATAGCTTCATGTCTCGCACTTCCCGTCTGTGGAACTCCCGTCCTCTTATTTGCTTCCCTGATAGCTATAATCTTCAATTATTAAATGCAATGTCAGTCGACATCCTCAGATGCCTTGATCTAATTCCCCGATCTTCTCTTTATCCTTATCTCTATCACGCCTCTTTACTCTTGCACCCACTCTCTGTAACCCCTTGCGTGTTAGTGGCACTCCCACCTTGCTTTGGGTGAAATGATTACAAAAATGTAACTTCATATTTGTGTGTGTATTTTTTTTTTAAATCTATAGTTTTATTACATAACATTTAAATGTGTACCATTTAAAAATTTTGATAAGTGTGCCGTGATATTTTCATTTGCTCTTAGGCGTGCTGTTGCTTAAAAAGGTCGAGAAACACTGTATTAGATATTATAATATGGAAATTTGGAAATACTGTAGCTTAATGGTTAGCAAAAATCATTCCCCGCACCATTTCTCGTTTCGAAGGAATTCGAGCCTCAAAGGTGGCCGCAGCTATCGACTAATGTCAGACACGACCTTGTGCTGCACTAAGCTAAGATCTTTAAGCATCAATGCAGTAAAAGAAGAAACATATTATAGGTTGTAAAAAAAAATAAAGATCTTCCAAACGCTTCTTCGATTTTTCTCGCTCGTTCTAATTATAAACAGTCGTGGCAGCGGAGATGTAGTTAGATCTGCAGCAACGATTATCGCCACCGCAGCGGTAATAAATGTAATGAGAGTCCTATTAGGGCTAACCATTTTTTTTTATTCGGAGTCGTAGATCTGAACTGATCTTTCTTGTTAGCAACAGAGATTGCGTACAAGACTTGAGGTTCAAACTCGAAATGGTATTTACAAATTAGTCCTAAAATGTCGTCTGCATTTACCATCTTTTTTATCTTCACCCTCGCCCTGTCCCCACTCACCATTTTCTGAAGCTTTGATTTCAGAAACTTGATCTGATTCCAAGAAGAAATGAAAAAACGGCCCAGTAATAAAAACGTTTGCGCTTACTAATATATATATATATATATGGAAAATTCATGTTTAACTATATGTTTATATGTATTTATTATAATTGTAAACGTTCATATTATGAATGCACACACACACACATACACGCACATATACATATATATATATACATATACACAACCATATGAAAATACGTTTACAATTATGATAAATATATAAATTATATATATATATATATATATATATATATGTACATATATGAATCGATGAATAATGAATATCTCTCCTGTATACGCATATTTCATACTCTTTCTGTCTCTCACTCACTCTCCCTCTTTTTCGATATATATATATATATATATATATATATATATATATATATATATAATTGTTTAAGGAACCCGGCCTTCTAGCATATTGTAGACCTAAAACCTAAAAGAAATCATAGGTAGTAACCACATTTCAGGGGACAAGGTAATCCGTAATAAACTAAGAACAAAAACAACAGGATTTTCCCAACCATGTAACAACAAAAGAAGTTTATGCTGCAACCATATTAAACACACGAATTCATTCACGATTTCAAAACCTATGCCAAATTCACTATAATTGAGAGAATAGAAAAGTTCAGAACAGATAACATTTTAAAGATTTTAGAGTTCCATAAAAATAAGTGGATACAACGTCTAAAAACACACTATCCAGCCGGGCTAAACCATAAATTTAACACTATAGATAGTATTAATATATAACTCAACAAATCAAAACCTACACACATTTCTCCACAAGACAGACATGCTTACGGAGGTGTTGAGGCCTCACACTTATGCACACACCCACACAAATATACACACTTACACACATCATACTCACTCACTCCCTAATGAGCCAAATGATAACACACACCCACAGTGATATACACGCTTACACATATCATACTCACTCACTCCTTAAAAAACAAATAACACACATACAAATACTTAACAGAGACACATACCCTCTCGGGGACCAATAAAACTGTCAAACTGACCAGGGGAATTCAGAGAAGCATGGATCCATCCAGCTCCTATCTCAAATAACAACTTAAAAGAGACTGTTTGACCAACACAAGGAATGTTAAAAGATTCATGTTAAAAAGATAAAAAAATAAAAAAACAAATGAAAAATACAGACAAAAGTTCATTTTCTCCAGCAAGACATTCATTTCTGTAGTTTACTGCTACCAGCAAGCAGAAATATTTCTTCTCCTGATGATGGCCATTTTGGTCGAAACTAGTCGAGGAATCTAAATGAAATGATAATAACAAAAAAAAAAAAAAAAAAAACGAAAGAATATTAATCTACAACCCAGTGTGTCTGAAGATTTTAATTTTTTAATATTTTTTTATTATTCTATATATATATATATATATATATATATATATATATATATATATATATATGTGTGTGTGTGTGTGTGTGTGTGTGTGTGTGTGTGTGTGTGTGTGACACTATTTGGCTTGCTAGAAAGAAAGAAGAAAAAAAAGAAAAAGGCGAGAATTAAATTTAGGTGATAAGAAGCCATCACGAACAGGACACTAAGCGATGTTATTTTACTAACAAAGAAAAGTGGTAAAATTTTTATTTCCATTGTCGAGAAAGGAAGATACTGGATTTAATCTGATTTATGTTACGGGTCGGAGAATAAGATATAGCCAATCTGCCCTTGGCAATGGTGAAAATTCCAGGTTAGTCAAATGACCTGACTAAACCATGCGGAAGGGCCGTTTGGAAAAAGCATCTGTTTATTGTCGGGACTGGCTATGATAGCGAAACTATTTTATCGTAACAGTTAATTAGCAACAGAATGCAAATACGTCTTATTGACCACCCACTTGCTTGGCGAAGGCCCCGGGTGATAAAGTCCAAGTGACATTTGGCTAAGATAAGAGACCAAGGGTTCGTTGTCGGGCAGAAGCCAAGAAAGAGAAAGAAAAGAAAAAGAAAAAAGAGAAAGGAAGTTAATTTTTTTTTGAGCAAGATTTTTTAAACCGAGACTAGTCTGGCCACACCCACGCCGCTGAGCGCCCATTGGCTGAATGGTGGCGTGAGCGTTAGGCGGAGGTAATCATGTGAAGGATGGGAGGCTTGTTGCGCCCCCCTGAAGGGATAGGTGTGAGATGCCACTGTGAGAGAGAGGGGAAACCCGTTGACACCCTCTGAGGGTATGGTGAGATACCAATATGAGAACAGAAGAAGGTGGGAGGACGAAAAGACTTCCAAAAATGGAAAATAATAAATTTTCCTGATCGAAAACAAAGAAGTGGATTGTGGATTTAGAATTATCAAGGAACCTCAAACCCCGACAAGCCCACCCCGGCTTTGGTCGGCGTCCATATAAGCAGAGTCGCAGCGAGTGAAAAGCAGTTGAGTTGAGTTCGAGTTCCAGTTGAGAGGCAGTTGAGTGAAATTCGCAGTTGAAGTTGCACCCGCCTCGCAGGTAGCTGACTTGAAAGATTCCACGTAAATCACGACTCATCTTCTAACCAAGAATAATTTATTTTTGAAGAACGACTTAGACTCACACCACCAAAACAAATTTTACGAATATCGCCTGAAGATACACCACGAACCAGTTTCTTAAAGAACAAACAACTTAAGATGTTAAGACTCGCCTAACAAACACAAAGTGTCACGTATCCATATAGCGGGTTGGGAAGAAGACGCAGTCCTATATTCAGCAACCAGATATAAAGTATTGTTATCCTTTTTTAGCACATTTGAACTTTTCGAGTTATTATTTTATTTTCTTTTACATATACTTGTGTGGTGTTACCCTTGGCCGGACTCAGCTTGCATTACGGCCGACTGATTGCGACTGATTCTGGCGGTAACCAGAAATCAAAACAGTTTGGAGTAACCAGACGTTGGAGGGAACTGGGACGACAAGGCTGATACCGAATCTAACCAGTTTCCCATCCGGATCAGCAAAAGGTTAGAACGTCACATTTGGTGCCGCGACCAATACCAAGTCACATTGGTCGTCACAAGACAAGATAAGACGGCGACGACGCGGAGACTGACGGGGTGACGTCACAATTGGCGCCGCGACCGGGAGAGCACTGCGGATGCGGCCAGGCAGACGTCACGATTGGCGCAGCGACACCGGGGGAAGGTCACATATATATATATATATATATATATATATATATATATATATATATAAGCAGTTATAATATGTTAGCTGTATGGGCTTAGTTTCATCTAAACAAGAGACGTGTATTACGTAAATATGGGAATTTTACCCGGCTGTACCCATTCCTTAGTTGAGAGATATAGAACACCCTGAACGATACCGTGATTGCTCCTCCAGGGAAGACGCAACATTCACCCTACCTAGAAGGCACATATTCTTTATTAAGACTCTCGAAGTCACAGGCCATTAGACATATATTTACAGTTTACAAAAACAAAAGATTGTCTAATGTCTACTCAAACCCATTTTCTATCTCTTAAATATAACGTTTAAAAGATAATATATATATATATATATATATATATATATATATATATATATATATATATATATATATATATGTATATATATATATAAAATGTTATGTTGATTATTTTTAAAACATTAATATTAAAAAAAATTAACTGTTACCTCCCTTACTTATTCTTAAATTGACACAAACGGGGCGAATACATGTGCATTTACAAAAAATCACAACTATCATTTACGTTAATATATACACACACACACATATATATATATATATATGTGTGTGTGTGTGTGTGTGTGTTTAATTTGCCAACACACGCATATATATATTTGCACGTCCATATATAAACAAAAATACATTCATATCCATAAGCTATTAAATTTTATAAATGCATATAATCCCGATAAAAGAAACGGTTAGATTCTTCCCACAAGCCTTTTGGGGTGGGGGACAGACTCCCCTGAGAATGCTTTCCAGACAACTATATTCTTGATTTCATTAAGTCTAGGGTTCAATAATATAGTGTAATGTCTTAGTAGTAGTTTCTTTTATAGGAATTTTTATGTACTGCGGATCGATAGTTTTTTATAAACATAAAACATGAGGCAGCATATAATTCACATACAAAGAAATAATCACACATAGAATCAATCAGAAGTATTAATGCGATTATTGGCGACATCCATCGCTAGAAACATAATATATGCATTAAAATACTGTTAATCCATAGTGCGAAGTGATCCTCATCGATAAACTTGATGTCTGTAGTTTTCAGTTTATTTGATGTTAAAAAGCTAGTACTTACGAATAGTCCTCTATTCATCATCAGGCATGTTTTTTTTCCTTATAAAATCAAAAACTTGAAGACGAAATACTTGTATGTCGACCGAAAGATGTTTTTTGAATATCTGCTATTATTGACGATTGTGTAAGATCTCGGGACGTGCAAAGACGCAACGCTAAGTTTTTCAAAATTTTTAAGTGAGAATTTTATTTAAATATTTCTTGTAATGTGTTAAATCCACGTATTCTATTTTACAAGTGTATTCAGTTTTTATGTCATGAACTAAGTATATAGTTCAATAAAACATCTTTCGGTCGACATACAAGTATTTCGTCTTCAAGTTTTTGATTTTATAAGGAAAAAAAACACATGCCTGATGATGAATAGAGGACTATTCGTAAGTACTAGCATTTTAACATCAAATAAACTGAAAACTACAGACATCAAGTTTTTCGACGAGGATCACTTCGCACTATGGATTAACAGTATTTTAATGCATATATTATGTTTCTAGCGATGGATGTCGCCAATAATCGCATTAATACTTCTGATTGATTCTATGTGTGATTATTTCTTTGTATATATATATATATATATATATATATATATAATTTATTCGAAAATCATAACATAAATATATTATACAATCACTACAACAATAACCATTTTGTTTCAACATTTCTGGTGTCTTATCATGATAGTGTTGAATATATATATATATATAATATATATATATATATATATATATATATATATATATATATATTTATTTATGATAGGGTCTTCTCAGCATGGCGTGGCTCAATGGCTTTCTACCATACTATTGCCAGTTTTGGAGCAATATGACTCTGCATTAAAGATTCGTTTGAATTTTCTCATTTTATGCAGCGCTATACGTTGACGGATAAATTTATGTGTTCCTACGACAATTCCAGCCTATTTACCTGCGTTCCACTTGCTGAGACTATCGATATATGTGCTGATGTCCTTTATGGTAATCAACTGTCCCCACCTCTTATTCCGGAGGGCGTTTTTGTCGAACTGATGAAATTTGCCACGATGTCAGTCGAGTTGAGTTTTGACGGTGTCATGTACAGGCAAATTGATGATGTTTCGATGGTTTCCCTCTTTGGGTCCTATTTTAGCAAATATCTTTGTTGGGTTCCAGGAAGAGAGTGTTATTGAAACCTGATAAACCTGACATTTATTTCCGTTACGTCGATGACACTTTATGTCGCTTCGATAACTAGATTGAAGCGGATCAATTTCCTGTGTTTCTTAATAATATGCACCCAGCTTTAAAATTTGCACAAGAAAAGGAAGTTGATTCGTCTCTTCTCTTTCTTGATGTTTTGGATAACAGATCTTCGTCGGGTTTTGTTACTTCTGTTTACCGTCAACCGACGTTTACTGGTTTATATACCTGTTGGGATTCTTTTTGTCCCATGAAACGTAAAATTAATTTAATTAAAGCCATTGCCCATAGGTCTCTTATGATCTGTTCCGAAATTAAGTTGTACGATGAACATTTATTTATTACAACTACTCTCTGTAACAATGCCTGTCCATTGTGCATTGTTCAAGCAATTATTAAGAATAAAATTGCTGATTCAATAAAGTCAAACCCGCTATAGTAAAAAGATGTCCTGTGTACCTGCGCATTTCTTGGCTGGGAAATATCAGTGACAGATATGCTAAGCAGGTTTCTGTAGCAGTTCAACATTGTTACTTTACCGCTAACACTCGTGTGGTCTTTTCTGCTAAGCCTATCCTTCCGTCCATGCGTAAGGACATTCTACCTCCACATCATAATAGTTCTTTAATTTATTCCTTTAAATGTAGTTGTGGTTCGCGATACATAGGAAGAAAGACTCAATGGTTGGATGCCAGAATAAACCATCATTTGCCATCGAAAATCTCAAACCTTAAGTACACTTTTTCAGATATTTCGACCATATGCATACGGATCTTCCATCGCAGAATACCTAATAAATAGCCATAATTTTGCTACTTGTTTCAGTGTGAACTCATTTACCATTCTTAGCAAGTTCCACTCGAATTACCACTTGAAACTGTTGGAAGCAATCTATATTTTATCATTGAAACACTCTCTGTGTAAACAGAAGGACTTCATATTAGGCCTCCAACTAATTTCCATCTAAACAATATATATATTTTTGGTTCTTCTCCAATACATATCGTCCATTTTAGTGATAATTCAGTTTATTAACCTCGATTTAGCTCTGTTGAGCGAGGTTCGAAACCGATTAGCTAGCCCGTTTTTCAGTTTTACTTTATATCTATTATCATCATGAGTGTTAATACAAATATTTTTTTTTGTTTTTTAAGGCAGTTATATATATATATATATATATATATATATATATATATGTATGACGTCACCATATACGTTATATATTAAGTATGTCCACTGTTTTCGCGGAAAAACAGCATAGCGTAAATGAAAAATGCCACAAACTTAAAGAAAATAAAGTATTATCGTTAAAATGCTTATGTTATTATTAAGATGAAAGAAAAAAAGTATTTTTTTAATTATTTTTTGAATTTTTTAATATTTTCTAACACGTTCGAAATTTTGGTTAAAGTCGTCTTTGTTTACGTCATCGCGGCGACCTTTAAAATAACAGTTTTTTGCGTTTTTTACCGTTGAAAATATATTGATTTGGAAATTCTTGTAAAAATAGAATAATTGTCCAATCTTAATGAAATTTTCAGGACTTATTCACAAATGAATGAAATTATTTTTCAAATATTTTGTTTTTAGAAAATTTTGGTAAAAAATATTTTTTTAAATATGTTACCCCCACTTAGTTAATTTCATGAAATTTCGCCCAAAACCTTTTGGCTCCTCAATTTTATTTTTGTTAAAAGAAGGAATCTTTGGAGATGGTAAATAACCTACTTTTCTTTTCACAAATTTGAGCTACTTAACTGAAAATCTTGTCTGAATTGAAAAATAATGAATCCAATAAAACTATGATATTACTTAATTAGAAAAAGCTTTTAATTGCTTTTGTAAATAAGTAATATTAAGGACATTATTGTCTGAAGAAATAATTTTTTCTGATGAATAATTAATTTTTACAAGAATTTTTCGTTTTTTAAGAAGTTTTAATTATAATAATTTATAATAGTTTAACATCGCGTAAAGCTCTGTATTAGGAGGCCCCTCAATATTATGTAGTAATTAAGTAGAAAAAATTTACGAATCCAAATTTGCTAAGTTTAATAAATTTAGTTGAGCTACTTTTTAAAAATAATTTTTTATGTTGTATTTTTTTACTTAATACATTCCTTATTTCCATGTATGATATACAGAAATTGCCATTATTATAACAAGGTCACGTGATCTAAGGGTTTTGTCCCTTTACGTGGCTTTTTCAAAACATTTCGTTTATTAACAGATTGTATTTTCCGATCAGCTGTAAAAGTGTAAACTTTAAATTTTAAATTATTTTTTTCTTTTTTTCATTTACTATTTCACTAAATAATTTTATTTTATGTATTGTATTTCCATTAGTGTGTGTCATACTAAAATAGAATAATTTTTAAACTCAGACTTAAAAATTATGTCATTTATGGTCATCAGTAGTAGCTGTTATCGGCTCGTCAATCAACCAGTATCAATAAGATCGAACAGATGAACGAGACCGCTCGTAAATAATTGCTTGTATATTATTTTTTATGCTATAAGTAACAAAGATTTCTTTGAAATCAGATTACTTTAACTTTAAATTTTTAATTTTACTAAAATAACGTGTCAGAATTTTTTTAAATATTTTAAAATCGATAAATTTGTGTTTGTTTACAAATTTCTTAAAATTAAGAAAATGGCCGTTTTTAAGAAAATTTAAAATTTGAAATTAAATTTGACAATCAAATGTATATAGTTTCTATCTGAAATACACCAGAATTGTTTAATTAATAGAAATCGTAAATTTAGTTATTAAACTTTCAATTAAAGCTAAAATGAAATCTTCAAGAATGTTTTTTCATTGTAAAAATTCATTTTTTAAACTTCAATATAGAAAATTTATGCCGAAATAGTGGACATACCCATTATATATCTAAATAAATACAGGCGGAAAGTAAGCAATTTTCCACACCTATTTCCAAAGATGTGTTATATGAAAGTACGGATAATTTTTGAGTTACCCCCCATATATATATATATATATATATATATATATATATATATATATATATATATATATATATATATATATATATATATACACACGCATACAGGGTGTGATGGATAAATTGTCGTCTAAATTACGCAAAATAAAAATAACACTGACATCTCATTTTAACAGATTTACCAAAATTACACAAAAATATCTTGAAATACTAAAGAGCAAATTCATTCAATAAAATCGCCATTGGCCTCAAACACAAACTTCAGACGACTTCGGAATCTGCTGCAACTCTTCTGGGGAGTCGCCTTGATTAAGTTGATGAATGCTGCCATAATCCTTGCCTTCAGTTCATCTTTTGGAGTTTTGTTGGGCTCTCGCTCAACTGCTTCCTACACTGTGTGTTGCAGTCTAGGGAATTAGGTGGCCAGATGTAAGGGTGATGTGGTTGCAGAAATTGTTTGAAAACTGTGACTGGGTTCTCCTAACCCAAAGAAGCTCTAACTCCTCAAGGCACTTGATGTAGGCCCCCTTCCCAGTTGAGGCTGAGGCCCTCACTAACAAATTGGGAAGTTCTTTTCTTACTAGAACGACCAGAGTGAATTTTCCGAGATTTGCAGTCGACAAAATCAAATTTAAAAATATAAAATGGCGACAATTTACCTATCTCATCGAGTATATGACTTTGTCCATATATGGTGGTTATAGCTGCAGAAACAGAGGGAAGGAACGAATAGGAATGAATGAGAGAGAGAGAAAGTGTGTTGTGTGTATGTGTGTGTTTGTGTGTGTGTGTGAGAGAGAGAGAGAGAGAGAGAGAGACAGACAGACAGAAACAGAGAAAGAGACAGAGAAAGAAAGAGAAAGAGATGAATGGTGAGAGAAAGAAACAGACGCTTATTAGGGAAGAAAGATTGAGAGATTATGGGACTGAATACAGGCATGGAAAGGGGAAAAAGAAGTGAGAAAGATTAACAGTATTACTGGGAGAGAAAGACAGAGAGAGAGAGAGAGATTAAAGAAAAAATAGATGATGAATGGAGAAGGGAGAGAAGTAGTCTGAATCGGATTGGGAGATAGGGAATGGATTGTGAGGGATATAGAGATGGAGGAAAGAAGAGGGACAAGTAGAGAGAGGGAGTTGGAGGAAGAGGCGAGTAGAATAGGGATAGAGTCTTAATGGACTAAAAGAGAGATTACTAAGGCCAGGACTGAGAGAGAGAGAGAGTGAGAGAGAGACCGAGAGAACGAAGGAGAGAGGGAATAGAGAAAATAAAGATCGAAGAGAGAGGCAGAGGGGAGAGAAGAAAACTAAGCCGGATAGGGAATAGATTGTGAGGGAGATGGGCAGAAGGAAAGAAGAGGGATAGGTAGAGAGAGGGAAATATAGAAAGAAGGCGAGGAAGATGAAAGAAAAAAAGAGTAGGATAGGTTAGCGTGTTAATGGACTAAAGCCTGAAAAATAAAAAAAAAGATCAGTTGAAGGAGAGACGAGTGTACGGACAAGAAAACGAATGTCCAAAAGAGGTCTTCTCCTGAACACACATCTACAGGCTTTTTAAATGTGAGGTCTTTCCATTGTATCCCTATAAAGCTTTCCGCATTTTGTTTTTGCCAGATATCAAACCCCCACTCCTCGCCGCCACCGCCCACGTTATTTGGAAATTCTTGCAACATTGTTGAAAGCTTAATTTTTTGACTGGTTATCGAATATCCTTAGTTTGTCATAAGAGGTGATAGTTGACAGACACGGAAAGTGGAGATGTGGGTTGGAGACGCCAGGTAATTACTTTTCTCTGCGACCTCGAGCCGTCAAGATGTCGGATTCAAATGGCGTGACGAAGTCCAATTATACGGCAGTGCCAAAGAGGAAAGAGAGCACCAAACGCGCGTGCACACGCAAACACATCAATACGTGCGCAAAAATATGTGGGATTATATATATATATATATATATATATATATGTGTGTTTACTTGTTTACATATACAACTTTGCCACATAACACATTAGCAATGCATACACACATACACACATATAAACATATACATGTATACATATATACAGGGTGCGATGGATAAATTGTAGCCATTTTATGTTCTTAATTTCACACATGCCCGTTTTTTTTTTGTTTGTTTTTTTTTTTAACTTTTATACGACTGCACAGTATAGTAGGGTCAGTTGGGCACCGTCTGTTAGAAAAAAGAGCACCATGATGCAATTCAATCTGCCAGAAATTTGGAAACGGCATGCGTACTGCTTGGCATTCGCGCCGGAAATTTCAATACGAACATTTCAGAGTGTTTGGGTGTCAATATAAGAACAGTGCAGAGGATTTGGAAAGAGTTAGATGAGTCTAATGGTGATTACGACGGTACAGTAGCTCAGAAAACTCACTTTGATCGTCCTGATAAGAAAAGAACTTCCGAATTTGTTGGTGAGGACCTCAGACTCAACACGGAGACCTACATCAAGTGCCTTGAGGAGGTAGTGCTGTCCTGGGTCAAGAGGATGGCTGCAAGAAGACCCTATGTCTGGCAACATGACTCTGTCCCATGGCACAACAACAGGTGAACCTTGTAATGCCTGTCCAACAATTTCTGCGACTACATAACCCCTTACATATAACCACCTAACTTCCCAGATTTGCAACCCCCTTGATTATTATACGTGGGGTGCAGTTGAGCGAACGGCCAACAAAACTTCTTGTAATACCAAAGATGAGCCGAAGGCAACGGTTATGACAGCATTCACCAACTTAAACAAGGAGATGCAGGAGATTCCGAAGTCGTCTGGAAATAGTAGCGGAAGCCAATGGAGATTTTATTGAATAAATTGACTCTTTGATATTTCAAGATATTCTTGTGTAATTTTGGTAAATATAACTGTTAAAATAAGATGTCAGCGTCATTTTCATTTTTCCGTCATTTAGACAACAATTTATTCATCGCACCAGTACATATATATATATATATATGTATATATATATATGTGTGTACACGCGCGTGTGTGTATGTGTGTGTGCGTATATACGTATATGTAGTCATGCACATAAAAATATAATAATAGAAATAGTGATAAGACCCGTTTCTCAATATCTATTGATTTGACCCAATAAGAGAATTTATTTTGAAGTCGTTTTTGTTGAAGAGAGATCTTTTCAGCACCCTTGATTTATAAATAACACTTATAATAATAATAGTAATAATAATAATATATATATATATATATATATATATATATATATATATATATATATATATATATATATATTAAAAAGAAGGGTGCCGCAAACGTTTTTGGTTGTAATGTGGATTTATTGAGAAAAAATATTAAACTTTGTTTTGACCTAAGTACAAATAAGTTTACGAATTCCTCGTAGTAAGGAAATATACGCACGCATATATACACGCATGCTGACAGGAACACGCCAAAATAGAAACAGATCCAAGAGCACATAGAGGTCACTAAAACATTAAAAGATTAAATGCCGATAACTACTCGCTGGACAAAACCTTAATTGTTTTATGACCCTTCACACAGAACTCTTCATTGACAATTCTAGAAAGAAAATTCGGATTGCCAACACACAAACAGAATGTCTCATATCGAGAATATTCCACATTGAACATGAAGAAAAATTAATTATTTTTAATAATATGTAAAAATTCCACTTTCACCTGAAGACGGTTGCGAGACCAGACCAGAAACACGTGTCGTGAAATTATATGTAAAACAAAGTATAATATTTTTTCTCAATAAATCCACATTACAACCAAAAAACGTTTGCGGCACCCTCTTCTTTTTAATATACATACTTTTCTCTCGTTGGAACCACTACAACATATTTATATATATATATATATATATATATATATATATATATATATATATATATATGTAAGCAAATGTAAATGGATATAGATCCGACAGAATGAAGAAAAATTTGGAAAAAACAAACAAAATCTTAAATGCAATTATGTTGTTTAAAATGAATGAAATGTCGACGTCTAACGTTTCGGTTTAATAAACCTTTTCAGGACAATATTCATTAAAATACAATTCAGTTCAATTTGACAAATTGAACTGAATTGTATTTTAATGAATATTGTATTTTAATGAATATTGTATTTTAATGAATATTGTCCTGAAGAAGGTTTATTAAACCGAAACGTCAGACGTCAACATTTCATTCATTTTAAACAATATAATTGCATTTAGGATTTTTTGTTTTTTTTCCAAATTTTGTTTATATATATATATATATATATATATATATATATATATATATATATATATATATATATATTAATCTATTCACACCAATTAAAGCGATAATGCCGCTAAGACGCAAGAGGCTACTGAGAGCAAAATAGAATGAGAACTCTTTAGAAGCAACTGGAAAACCTATCATAAACAGGAAACGTGATAAACCTATACTCCTGTTTAAAAAACCGGGTTAAAGTGCGAACTGGGCGATAGGCGAACCTATCTACTTCCATTGAGGGAAAAAAATTTAGTAAATAATAAGAAATATATAATAAAAAAACTTTCAGAGAATAGGTGGAGACGTTAGATGTATAGACCGGAAAACCTATCTTAAACCGGAAACAAGTAATAAACCTCTACCCCTGCTCAAAAGACCGGAGAGGAGTGTGAACCGGATGATAGGCGAACTTATCTGTTTCTATTGAGGAAAAACTATAATTAAATAAAAATAGATAGAAAAATATTATTACAGGCTTTAGATGTGGACATTAGAAGTATAGATTTGAAGTAGACTTTAGAAGGAACCGGAAACCCACCAGAACTTTAAAACGGAATTTTCTTCATTTTTTTTTTTTTTTTTAAGTTCTGTAATCTTCATCTTCCTCAAAAGCCAAACCAGTTAATGGCATTATAGAACTTTAAAAAGATCAAATATGAAACGTTTCGCTTTGGAAATAAAAAGAAAAAACAGAACATATCGATAATATATATTATTTCTATATAATTTCACCGACTACAACAGCGATAATTTTACCACATTACTGTATAAAAATTATACTAGTTCCAACTCTTGCCTTCTAAACTACAGCAGTGAATGCCCTGAAAAATATATAACTTCTGTCATTAATAACCTAATCCAAAGAGCTACTCTCATTTTCCTTTCCAAAATAATTTTCCTTCAAGAATTAAATAAT
>CAHIKZ030000657.1:1717500-1740000 GCA_903632075.3 Acanthosepion pharaonis
GAAACCAACAACGAAAGTAAGTTACCATTGAAACGCCAAAATGCACTAAAGAAACTAGCGATAAATAAGGAAATCCACATTACCCCCTCTGCCAAGGGAGTGGCCTTGTAATCATAAACATGATTATATACATAGAAAAAATTAACTCACTACCAACACATACGAAAGATAAACTATCAAAAAATAAGTACTGAAAAATAAAAAAAATCAACAAAGAAATCCTGAAACTGATTAAAAATGAAAACAAATCGTAGTAGAGACTCATAGAATATCACCCTAGAATACCAAAACTTTACGGTCTCCTTAAGACCCACAAAATTGGTACCCCTATACGCCCCATCATTTCTGGAATAGGCTTTTGGTTTGGTTTGTTTTACGTCATATCAACTTCAACGGCTTATTTAATTCCGACAAGAGTTTTATTGATGGTGATATTTTTTTAAAAGTATTGTTGGTAATATTTTTTTTCCAAAAATGTATTGCAGGGGATAATTTTTTCTTAAAAAAATTTATAACTGGTAATCTTTCAAAAAAAGTATTGCTGGTATTAAAACGCATTTTTATACATTCATAGTTCCTTCACCACTTTTGGGGATCAACTACCCGCCCATATCTGGGACCAGGACACGTGCTACCACCCCAGGTCAGGGTGGAACACCAGCAATTAAGAGGCGGTTCCACGCTCCCCACCCCACCAAAAAATCCCGATCAAAGGCTCCGTTGTCGGATGTAGTCTATCGTCTTACTCAGGACGCGGATATAGTTTATCGTCTTACCCAGGACGTTGATGTAGTCTATCGTCTTACCCAGGACGTGGATGTAGTTTATCGTCTTACCCAGGACGTGGATGTAGTCTATCGTCTTACCCAGGACGCGGATGTAGTTTATCGTCATACCCAGGACGTGGATGTAATTTATCGTCTTACTCAGGACGTGGATGTAGTTTATCGTCTTACCCAGGAGGTGGATGTAGTCTATCGTCTTACCCAGGACGCGGATGTAGTTTATCGTCTTACCCAGGATGCGGATTTAATTTATCGACTTACCCAGGACGTGGATGTAGTTTATCGTCTTACTCAGGACGTGGATGTAGTTTATCGACTTACCCAGGACGTGGATGTAGTTTATCGTATTACCCAGGACGCGGATGTAGTTTTTCGTCTTACCTAAGACATGGATGTAATTTATTGTCATACGCTGGACACCTGGAATAGGTAGCGCCCTCTACAAAATAGCTAGAGTCATAGCAAAAATATTGCCAATGTATTTAAAATTTCTTACTAACTTGATTTTGGTATTTCCAATTCGCAGTTCACATTTTGGGTTATTCCTTTTGCAATTAACCATAGATTCTGTATTCTTACAATTGATGTTTAGTCCTTTCTTTTCCTTTACTATCTTCTGTAGGAGTTCATGTAGTTTCCTTTCTGTGTCTGCTATCAACACTGCGTTCTCACCGACGTAATATGGCTTCCTTCTGTCTTTTCTATAAATATTTTCATAGAAACTGCTCTGACGAGCTATTTTCACCGGTGCCCCGACTGCATGAATTTAAGCGTGCTACTAGGTTGACATTTCGATCACATCCTTTTAGTGTTGAAACAGTTAAATGTAACCGTCTCTTCTACTCCAACAGCTTCTTCTCTCGCACTTCCCGACAGTGGAACACCCTTCCTCTTACATGCTTCGCTGAGAACTATAATCTTAAAAAAATTCAATGTAATGTCAATCAACATCTTCTGTTGTCTTGATCCCCGTCCTTCTTTTTATCCTTCCCCGTTCTTTTTTTATCCTTTCTTCAAGCCCCTCCCCCCACTATACCCAGTCCCCAGTCTTTTCCCTTATTTACACTCTAACTCCTTGCGTACTAGTGGCAATCCTGCATTGCTTGGGTTTAATTGCTTAAAAAAATCTTATACTGCTAAGATTATTGCCGCCAATAAGGAATCTTAATAGGACCCCTAATTCTATCAGGATCGAGTCACTGTAAAGTTAAATAAGTCTGTTGAGAAGATCCGTCCTTGTGTTAAGTCTCTTCCTAATTTTGTGTCTTTAATGAGTCTATTTTCTAACCGTATGCAGGCGATTTGGTCCCAGTGTAGGTTATGGATTATTCTAATATCTCTCCTAAATAAATCAAGCTTACCCAACAGTTCAAACAGTTCCCTGTGTTGTACTTGATTAAACGCTTTTGCATAATCACTAACGGCATAATATACATCCTTCTGCATCTGTATTACTCTTTCCGTTACCATTCTGAGCACAAATAGCGCATTCATTGTTCCAGGGGCTTCAACAACACCCAACTGTTTTTGTCCTATTTCGCGCCTTATTCTTTTACGCGCAATATTCATCAGAATTCGGATGATAAGGTTTCTTATGTGGCTCATTAGACTGTCCGCTAGATCTCGCATTCTTTTGCACCTGACCTTTTAGGCAGTGCTATCAAAATCAATCTACTTAGGTCTTCCGGTATATCACCCCCTGCTGTATATTACATTTATGTAGGCCTGCGTATTGTATCAGGTCCTGTGGACAGATGAATGGGGGCATAACGTCGCCATCACTAGTGATCACTCCAAACATCTTCGTAATCACCATTAGACTCATCGAACTCTTTCCGAATTTTCTGCACTGTCCTCAGATTGACACCATAACATTATGAAATGTTCATATTGGAGCCTTCGGCATGAATGTCATGCCGTTTCCAAATTCTGGACGGGATTAATTGCGTCATGGGGCTCTTTTTCTCACAAATGGTGCCCAACTGACCATACTATACTTTGCTAAATCAAAAACAAACAACGTGCATATACGAAAATGAAAATGTAAAATGGCGACAATTTACTCATTGCACCCTATATATATTTCTCTCTCTATCTATATATATATATATATATATATATATAGTGTACTAGGTCTCTTCAAAAAGTGTGAATGGTTCAGCACAAAACCTTCAGCACTATAATCAAATTTCATGTGCTGGTGTCGAGCTGTCGGTTTCCTAGGAACTGATCTGCTTGACCTTCATACGTCGAATTCGACGGAAGAGTCGAGTATATATATATGGATTTTTATGAATCCGACAGATTTTTTAAAAGGCACAATTTCGGCCTTTCATGATCAACTGATTCTCTGTAGCTCAGTTGATTAGAGCCTGCGCAATCTAACTGCCTCTCCCTCTGTCGAGCGAGGCGCCGTCGGAGAGCGCCAATTCTTTCTTTAATAAGATTTGTCGAACTTTCAGGCCGGTAGCCGAAAATAAATAAATAAATATACAGTTTAATAAATAAACAGATCGTCTACTCAAATAGCTCTCTGTGGATAACATTCTCTTCAAAACTAGTAAGCAGTAATTTTTACTTTCATATTCAGATAAGAGGGACAGATGGAATGTACATCAGACCCTCTTTTTTAATCGAGTGTAGCTATCTTACTCTCACTAGACAGCGAAATTATAGCGGTATCTGCGTGAGGTACCTATTTGTAAAGGTCGATGTCGATTATATATTATTATTCTTAAAGGAAGTCCGTATACACCCCCAAAATATAACAATTTTAGTTGATAGGTATACGAGTGAGGTGTCCGAACTACTTGATCCTCTGTCGTTCGATGTATTGTATGATTGCTCCTACCATATCTTATATTGCCTCATTCCTGATCTTGCCTCGCCTGGTTTTGTTCGCTGCTTTCCTCAGGCATTTCATCTCACAAGTGATCAGTTTCCTCTCAAAGGTTTTTGTTAGGGGCCATGTCTGGCACTGGTATGTCAGCGTTGGTAGGAAAATGGCGTTGATGAGATTTGCCTTGGTGCTCATGGAAATGCTAGGATGTTTTAGAAGAGGAGCAAGTTGCTAACTGACTGAGTTGGCTTTCTGGCATCTGGTCTCAATTTCTTTATCTAGTTTGCCGTTTTCAGTAAATAGGCTGTGCAGATATTTCAATTCATTGGTTTGCTTTAGCTGGGTCCCATTGATGTTAATGTCCAGTTTTTCTGGTCTCTTGCTGACGGTCATACCCTTGGTCTTACTGACACTGATCTTCATGTCGTATTTCTCGCAGCTTGAGTTGAGTTTATCAGTGTGTTCCTGCAACTGGACCCTGTCGTTGTTCATCACTGCCCGAGGAACATGAGTTCGTTGAGTGCCTCAGGATCTGGATTGGCCTCCTTTGTAATCTGGTCCATGTAGATCACGAACAGTATAGGAGAGAGATTGAAGCCTTGCTCAACCCAATATTAAACATATCAAATTATCATGAACGACTCATTGTTCAGTTGATCAATGGAGGTGCAATTGGTTTTTGTCGCTGATATGTAAGAACTAGATTATGCTTCGAATATTAAAGATTTTGTCACCGAAGTGGTTAAAGCGAACTTCATAGAAAAATGAGTTCCCATAGCGTTGGGTGCTAAAGTGAATATCTATTTTCTTATTTTTAGTTTGCTTGACAGAGCGATCGAAGAATCTTTCTTTCCAGAGTGCTATGACAAAAAGCATGCATAATATGATACAGTAAAGCTAGCAATGAAATAATATTATTAATATTAACCGTAACGTTAACACAATAGATAAATAAGCAATCTTATACATATCATATCACATATATCGAGTGTAACAGCAAAAATGTCCAAATCGTGTAGCAGCATAATTCTTCATGTCACAAAATGTTTAATATCTAAAAATTCACTGAACTAATTGTGTTTCTTTTTTCGAGGTTTTTAGATAAGACGTTTAGCCATCTTGACATCATTTTTCGTAAAATCAATTAAAAAACTCTTTGACTTATTCAGCTAGAAAGGGAATAGGTTAAAATCGTTTTTTTGTCAGCCCTATTGTCTTCCCAACTGAGCAATAGTGTGAGGAAAAAGAGCATTCTGGCCTTCAGTAATGGTACCAACATTCATACTCTGACTCCCATCTTCAAAGTTCATTCAAATGCCAGCAAGAGAACGGAAAATATGTTTAAGAAAGAAGGAACAGTAGAGAGGAAAGCTGTATCAGGCGGTCACAACAGGAAGAGGGGGTCATCATGTCAACTTAGTGCTGAAGAGGTCAATTAGAAACATCCAACTCAATCCATAAGATTTTTGGGTCGTGAAAGAGGAGTTTCAACAATGACAGTCCAAAGAGCAATAAAAAAAGACATGAAAATGAAATCGTACATGAAACGTGTGATGCAACTTCTTACTCCAGGACAGAAAGTTAGTAAGTTAGAGAGGAAGAAGATAATCTTGTTAGAAAATGATGCTGGAATTATATATATATATATATATATATATATATATTGGAACTTTATTTCAATACTCCATGAGGTTCCGATCCTTAGCTATGATTAATTAATGATGAACATGTGATTTTCTTTTATGATCGATTTCATCACGATTCTTCTGTTAAGCTTGGAGAGTAATTATACATGTCTGGCGAAAATCCACATATTAAAATATTTCAAACGTCATCAACATGTACAACACGGTGAAAATGGGATCCCTAATCTATTTAATCCCCTCCTAGACTCATCTCTGCGTATATACACGCACAGATGCGAAGAGATGGACGCTGATCATTTAAGCATTTCATACTCAATACTAAATGACTCTACTAATAGAAAACAGCATTCCCGCTTTTCCTGCCGAGGTCTGTATACTCATGAAGAGGATTGGGGGCAATGACAATTTAGGAAGGAATCATATGAAGAAACTATTGAGTAAATTCCAAAAGCCGATTTTGGAGCTAGTTTGTTGCAGACCTCGTCCACTTAACTGTAACAATCTAAACTAAACATTCATGCAAGACAATTTGTGTTATATGTAATTTGCATGGCAAAGCATAGAATGAAAAAAAAAACAGAGAGTTATGGCCGAAAAAGGTTTTTTGAACAGTTTTTCGTGGTTTTTCGATATGCACGAGAAAGCGAAAACAGGGCCCAAACCACATTATCTTATTTCTTGCTTAATGGCAAATATTTTGTGATATGTTTGAAGAAAATCGGATAAAAAATGAGGAAGTTATTCCAGATTTTATTTTAAGTGGTACGAAAAATCCGATTTTTTCACAGGTTTTTTTGTGTGAAGCCAATAACGCAGGAGAACTATCCAGCACTCTACATAAACCTCGTAACATAAGTTGATATTTTGCATATTTGTGCAAAGAGCATCAGCTCATCCAGTAAAAATGTTGTTCGCGTGAAACTCTGCAGTTTTATTGATTTTTCTGCCAAACCCGAGAAGGTGGGCTGGAAATTAAAAAGATGGTCTTGATCTACCTTGGTAAAATTACAACGTGTGTGCAATTTCATCGGAATCAGTTGAGAAATGTGGACATGCATAAATAGCATACACACACAGACAGACACACACACAGACATCTGTTTTATAGATATAGATTCTGGTGAATTACATTATTTTATGACTAAATTAAAATTACTTAGTGTTATGGTCCGGTTCCTTGTACCACGGTGATAGTCCAAGGTAGAACCAATAAAGAAGAACTCGAATACGGATATGGAATAACACAGATATATTACAAACAGGAATATATACAGAGAAGTAGAAGTGTTAGTATGAACAATCAGGTTTAGTAGAGAGAACAATGTAGTCTCGATCAGTATTGCTATTCCAATGTCTTGCAGTAATTATCTGAACACGACTCTGTTTCGGACTGTCTCTGACTCGACTTTTGACTCGACTTGAACTACTGACTCCGCCTACTGACTAACTCCTTGCCTACTCCTGAGGCACAGTATTTTTAAGTATGGAATAGTCCATTATTATTATTATGGGTAAGATCCCATAATACTTTTTTACCAAATAATCTTACGAAATCAAACGAGGACGGAAAACTTGTTTCTTCTTGCAAGAAACAAGATTATTCATACAAATTTAATTTTTTTTATTTGACAATTATTGCATTATTTTAAAATGTATTTTTTATACTTTTCTATTGTTTTTGTTTGGAGGTTCACTATTTGCACATAGCTGGGATCCTAACAGAATGCTACCACTCCGGGTCAGGTTGGACCTGGAAACAACAGCAATTAAGAAGTGGTTTCACGCTCCACAAGGCTTCCAGTCTCTCAATCAGAGACATTGCTGCCGGATGGAGTTTATCGTCATACCCAGAACTAACCAATGACATAGATATTCATAATTGAGATAAGAAAATTTTTGAAAATAGCATTCCTGCTTCCCATCTCGAGAGCTTTATACTCATGAAGTGGGTGCTTTGGAATTTCGAACTGCACCCTTTATTTCGTCCATCGGGGTAGATTGTTCTAATTCCCTGTGTCATGCCTTTTCTAGATGTCTCAATTATCTCTCTTTAAGTCAACTCTCTACGTTTCTGTTCACCACTGCCGTAGCCAGGTATTGAACTTACAACCCTTTGGGTAGAGTCACTAGATGCAACTAACCCTTATCCACTGGGCCATATATCACCTGACAAAGACCGGAGCGTACAACGGCCGAAACGTCGTGAATATGGCAATAAAGATAAGGGCAACAGTCTAACAATGTAAATAATTACATACCTCATGTCAGAAATATAGACAGATATTGTCCATATTTTGTTACTGAATCATCTCACCCCATGCAAGGCGATGAAGCCACTAAGACGCAAGGGTTACTAAACGTGAAAGAATAAGTGAAAAATAATAAAACGTTATTAACGAGAGAGGACACTAAGTGAACTGATGACAGAAAAATAACGATTGACATTGCATTTAAAATTTTGCAGATCAAAGATGACAGGGAAACAAGAAGCCGTAAAAGAGTTTTACAGGCGAGAAGTGTGAAACTGTTAGCATGGAACATTCAGTTGCATGTAGCCATTTCAACTGTAAAATGATGAGACCTACCCGCCAATCTAGTACTGCGCTTAAATTCGCAAAGTCGATTTAACAAAGAGGAAAGCTCAACACAACAATTACCATGGAAGTAATTATAGAGAAGGCACTGGGAATCTACGTTATGGCGGTGGGTGAGTGACTGAAGCCAAGGCGTGATGTCAGGACCGATAACATTGCTGATTTATGTGAGGAGATTGTCCAGCAGTCACTGTCTTAGCGGAAGATAGACATTTCATCACAGTTTAACACTCTTTTCTTTATTTCTAAGGAAATGTTTCTGTTATTTTTATACTTGGTTTATCTTCTGGAAGGCAACCTTTGATATTCCGATGCAACAGTGAATATAACGAATCCAACTGGAACTGGAACTCCGCTCTCTAGGCCGAAAAAAGCAAGTCTCTATTGATGTGGTTATAGGCTGTTGTGAGGTCTACATAGCATTTTGGGATTTATGCAATCTCTTGGAGTTGTTTCATGATGTATACAGGTTGATTGAAATGTAACTCCCTTTTTTATGTCACAGTGGCTAGCCAGAAATCACGATTTAATACCCTGTGACTTTGTTCTTTGGGGTTAGTTAAAAGAAAAAGTCTACTGTAGCAAACCAAGACTTTCGAAGAACATGAAGGGCGAATACAAGAAGTTATGTCTTCCATACCACAAGAGTTCCTGGTGAAATCATTTGACGCCATTCCGGGGTGGCTCGAAAAACTGGAACGAAATCTGGTGGCCATATTGAATTTTAAATAAAACCTTATGCTAAACGCTTTTCTCTCATGTCTATTTCTTGTAAAAATTATAGTTAACAAATAAATTATAAGTATTTTAAAACGGGAGTTACTTTTCAATCACGCTGTATATACCATCATTACACGCCTAACCAAAACGAAAGTTAAATTGCGTCGTTAGAAATTGACTTTCGTACAATAGCGAGAATCTAGTTAGTAAAATGTTTACTACTATTTTCACCATAAGCATAAAATAGTGTCCATTCTTGCAAATGATGTCTTTTTTAATGCTTTACATATTTCCGATGGTATCTGAATAAATTTCGAAGACTGGTAAAGTTAACTTTGAAATTTTAAACCGTAAACTCTTGAAAAAACAATGGATATTTTTTATACATTTCTCGTAGATTAAAGAGTTCTTATATTCTTTCGAAATCATAAATATTTAATTAAGTGAAGAATACCCAGCGTCGAAGTTAATCTTCAAGTTTCTTTGTTTTTTAAATAGTTTACGCGATATGACAGGTTCCAAGTAATAACAACCCGCTCAACAGTTCAAGTGAGACGGAAAGTCATTAATGAAGGCGTTCTGACATTCACTGGTAATTTTCTCCGCTAATTGAGGTAAAAAAAATAATGAACAATTTTTGGAATGTGGAAAAATGAGCAAATTTCAAGTTGTTTCTTAATTTGAACAGCTAGGGAAGAAGGTAATTTCTTCATGGAGGAAATAATTTGTGTTGACGACGAACAGATAATCCTGTGGGGTTAATGAAAATCATGCTGCAGGGAAAATGTCCTTTTTTCCTATCTATCTATCTATCTATCTATCTATCTATCTATCTATCTATCTATCTATCTATCTATCCAAAATTGCTTATCTCTCACTCTCTCTCGCTCTCTCTCACTCCCTATGTATGTATGTATGTATGTATACATACACACTATCTATCTATCTATCTATCTATCTATCTATCTATCTAAATTGCTTATCTCTCACTCTCTCTCGCTCTCTCTCACTCTTTATGTATGTATGTATACATACACACATATACATATACATATATGTATGTATGTATGAGAGTATCTATCTATATATCTATCCAAAATTGTTCATCTCTCCCTCTCCTCTCTCTCTCTCACCTCTATGCATGTATGTATGTATGTATACATATACGCATATACATATATATATATATATATATATATATATATATATATATATATATATATATATATATGTATGTATGTATGTATGAGAGTATCTATTCATTCATCTATCTATCTATCTATCTATCTATCTATCTATCTAAGACTATTCTCTCTCTCCCCCTCGATATATATATATATATATATATATATATATATATATATATATATATATATATATATTATTACATATACCTGTATGTATATTGATTAGTACATATACGTGTACCTATGTACAGTAAAACGTAGGTACACATATGTATACTAATTAACATATTAACATATATCTTTGCTCTGTCTAACCACATCGAGCACTATTATGTTTACACCTCATGTATAAAGTTGTCGATTATTTACCTGCTTGCCCGTGTATGCACACCAGCACGCGCGTATACCCTTGCTTATATCTGGCCGTTTGATTTATCTATCCCTAGAACCACACACACACACACACACACACACACACACACACACACACACACACACACACACATATATATATATATACTCATACATGTTTCATTAAATAATATAGATAAATACATATTTTATATCAACTATGAAATCTCCACAAATATTATTAAATGTTTATAATTGGTAACAGAAGCCATTGGTTTATACCAACGGCTTCCCATACTTAATACTTTTCGAATTCACTCTCGCGTCGTCATGTGTGACGTCATGAACTGCGGTGCGATTTTCGCTTCCAGTGTCTTATATGCACGTGTTTATTGTTGCTTGGAAATCATCCATGTAAACAGAAACAAACTCACATCACTTTCTTATTCGTATATTGCTTAATATGTTGTACAGTAATTGACATCTTTGATAATGGCTTATGTAAGCCGAAAGCTTAGATTGGATTAAAAATATGAATCAATATTGTGATTTTCATTCTTCGTTTAATGATAATGTTATTAAGCTTATCAGACGTTATGAAAAGAATTTACATAAAGTAAATAGACAACACTTGTCTATATTATTTAATGAAACATGTATGAATGAAAAAATGTTGCCTAAATACACACAATATATATATATATATATATCAGTCTGTTCCTATCTATCTATCTATCTATCTATCTATCTATCTATCTATCTAAGTCTCTTCAACTTACTCTCTCTGTATATATATATATATATATATATATATATATATATATGATCTATTTAAAATACATTTACAAAGTGTGGGCGGGTTCATCACACCAAAACAAGTACAAAAGTCCATATAAACATATGTCTGTAAATCCTTCCTTTTTGACTTATAATGTTTTAAATAAATTTATGGAAGATGTCGCTGTGTTGCTATATAGACTAGGTTACATTTGTTATTCGTGTATATTTGTGGATAGTCTGTTTTCAACGTTTAACCTATGTAGTAGTGATTTAACTGAGAGGTGTTTCGTTTAACAATGACAGGATATTCATATCTTGGACACGCAGATATGATTTTTACATATGGCAGACTGAGTGGTAATGGACGTGAGGTTGCACGGCTGTATCAGATTACGTTTCCAGACCGAAGGCAGCCTAGTCATCTAATCTTGTGTGTTGTTAATTGTGGCGTTGCCGAGACATGATCCGTAGCACTACAAACTATGTATCGAGGAAGACGGAGATCCTCTCGTACGCCTTAACGCATTCTACAGGCTGCCGGGGTCGATCCAGATATCAGTAGATACCAAGTGACCCTAGCACGTCGTACATCTCACAGTACCGTATGGAGGGTAATTCAAGAGCAGCTCCTGTATCCGTATCATTTGCAACATGAGCAGGATCTCTCGCCCTCTGATCACTCACCAGGGGAGAACATTTGCCCATGGTTTATTGCAGAAACTGCCGATCCGTTGTTTATCTCTTTAGTCTTGTTTACGGATGAGGAAACATTTGGAAGAGATAGATTAACAAATTTACACAACCAACATTTGTGGGTGGAACGGAATCCCCATGGTACAATACAGGCTAGACACCAGCATCAGTTTATGATTAATGTGTGGGCTGGAATTGTAGGTTACTGTCTGGTAGCTCCATATCTTCTCACAGCACGTCTTAAAGGAGCTCTCTACAGAGACCTTATTTTCGAACACACTTCTAGACCTGCTAGAAGATGTACTCCTGCTAATACGAAGACGTATTTCATGAATGATGAGGCTTCAGCACATTTTACTCACACTGTTCGCGATACACTTGCTGACATCTACGATGAAAGATGGAGAGATCGGGGAGGACCAGTTACCTGGCCTCCACGTTCCACTGATCCCAGTTCTTTGCGGTTTTATCTGTAGGGCCACCTAAAAAGATTGGTTTATGCAGCAGGCGTTAATAATACAGAGACGCTTCATCAACGTGCCATGGAAAACTGCGAAGCCATTCGATACCGTGTGGGAGTATTTGAAAGGGTCCGCAAGTCAATGATCCGACGGGTGCAGAATCAAGTGGAGGACATTTTGAACACTTTGTTATGACTTGCTGTGTTGATGTACAACGATGGCCTTTTTATAGAGACATTTTACCTTGATGTGGTGTCAGGAACTCGCTCTCAGAGTATGGAAAGTATTTTTGGATTGTATCTTTGTACATTTAACAGCATCTACGTAAACGCTAAACTTAATAAGTCAAAAAAGGGAAAGAATTTTTGAACTTACGTTTATATAGGCTTTTTGTCCTTGCTTTGGAGTGAGGGAACCGTCCCAAAGTATTTTTGATACAGTATCTATCTATCTATCTATCTAAGACTGTTCATCCCTCTCTCTCTCTCTCTCTCTATATATATATATATATATATATATATATATATATATATATATATATAAATATATATATATATATTATATATATATATAAGCAAATATATGGATATAGATACGACAGTATGAAGAAAAATATACGGAAAAAACAAACAAAAATCCTTATATACAATTATGTTGTTTTAAAGTTAATATGTCAACGTCGGACGTTTCGGTCTAATAAACCATCTTCAGGACATATTCATAAAATATAATTAACATTATCAATTCAACATGACAAAGACGATGTACATAAGAACAAGACCTATCCAAACAAATAACTGAAAGTTTTATAAGATCAGCGCTCCGTTTAAAACATGGTCACATTGTCATCACGTGGGCGACGCTGTGAAAACGTATTCCTAAAATTTGAGTATTTTGAATGAAAAATGAAAAGAATTCTATTTTGATCTAAAATTTATATGTACGCTTGTCGAGAAGATTTTAAAATATTTTCATAATAAAAATCTTAGGCGGATTTATGAAGCAGGCATAATATCCATCTCACGCACGGTGAATACTAGACCTGGCTTCTTTAGTATTTCCCCTTTTCTAGCAAGATTAATGCTCGACAAGCGTACATATAAATTTTAGATCAAAATAGAATTCTTTTCATTTTTCATATGTCCTGAAGATGGTTTATTAGACCGAAACGTCCGACGTTGACATATTAACTTTAAAAACAACATAATTGTATATAAGGATTTTTTGTTTGCTTTTTTCCGTATATTTTCTTCATATATATATATATATATATATATATATATATATATATATATATATATATATATATATATATATATATGGGGGAGAGACACAAAGATAAGCAGTTTTAAATAGACATGAATAGTCTTATACATACATGCATACGTACATACATATAATTACTACCTAGCTATCTCGACAGATACAAAGATTTGAACAATATTAATTTTCTTTCTCTCTCTCTCTCCCTCCCTCTCTCTCTCTCTATCCCTAGCTTTTTTGTATTTATCTACATATCTCTCTCGTTCATTAGCTAGCCAGCTCATCAACGAGAAAGTACCATATATGTTTACACGTTTGTATGGAAGAGACTCTTCGGAAATTGCTTGTCACTGAGTCCAAGATTGAATTCACAATTACTGTAACCAAATTCACGAAGTAACGCTTTAATAAACTAGGCTATTATCCCATGAGACAATCTTGAGTGTAACATTTGGAGCCTTAATCCAAACACGCCTACCAATGAATGCTTCTAGAGATTGTCACACTTGATGCACTCACCAGGGCTTCTTTTTTCTATTGCAGTTGTTGCTGTTGAAGCTTCGCTGTAATTTGCATTTCTATATTAATGGCTTCAATATCGCATTCATTTTCGTACTAAACCTAAGTAATATAACCTCAGAGCTGATTCTTTCAGAAGCCTGACTCTCTAGTGTTCAGTTTTAGAATAACACTTGACACAAAGGAATACAAAATCTAATAAGACTTACATAAAACGTATAATTAGGAATTTCAAAGGATCAATACGGAAAAGATGAAAGAACAGAGAAGAGTAGTAACAAAGTCGATCATGGTTCGTTTAGAGCAGCTGAGTAGTTCCAAAGTGGGTTTCAGATTTGACACAAGCATCAGGTGTACCTTAAACTTCGATATCATAGCGCCACTTGGAAAAGATACCGTGAAGATTCGTAAGGAATTTTGAACCATGATTACAGAAAATCTATCTATCTATCTATCTATTTATCTATCTATCTCAGTCTGTTAACATCTATCTATCTATCTATCTATCTCATCTATTTATCTATCTATCTATCTATCTATAAGTTTGTTATCTAAATCTATCTGAATCATTCATATTATCTATCTATCTATCTATCTATCTATATCTATCTATCTCATAAGTTAAAATCATATCTATAAATCTATCTGAATCTATCTATCTATCTATCTATCTATCTATCTATCTAGCTATCTATCTGAATCTATTCATATCTATCTATCTATCTAGCTATCTCATCTGTTCATATATCTATCTATCTATCTATCTATCTATCTATCTATCTCAGTCTGTTCATATATCTATCTATCTATCTATCTATCTATCTATCTATCTATCTATCTATCTCAGTCTGTTAACATCTATCTATCTATCTATCTATCTATCTATCTATCTATCTATCTATAAGTTTGTTCATATCTATAAATCTATCTGAATCTATTCATATCTATCTATCTATCTATCTATCTATCTCAGTCTGTTAAAATCTATCTATCTATCTATCTATCTATCTATCTATCTATCTATCTATCTAAGTTTGTTCATATCTATAAATCTATCTGAATCTATTCATATCTATCTATCTATCTATCTATCTATCTATCTATCTATCTATCTATCTATCTATCTCAGTCTGTTCATATCTATCTATCTATCTATCTATCTATCTATCAGTCTGTTAACATCTATCTATCTACCTATCTATCTATTCTCAGTCTGTTCATATCTATCTGAAGATCAGTAATGTTCTTAAATTTTTAATGAATATTACTCTTGTCAAATTGTATCTTTTACATGCAAAGAAATCTGATTATCCTACAATAGTCACAAGGTTACAGTTAATTAATTAAACAATATCTTAATTAAGTCTTTCCATTGATTGCATTACATCAGCAGCATCATGTCACTGGCTGATGAGCGGTGAACACACCGATCGATATATTACAAAGAAAGAAAGAGCGAAGCAAAAAGAAGATGCATAACCATTTTTGAAAGAAAAATTTCGAAATTGTTACATTGATTGAAAATAGGATTTGTCATCTAACCTTGCCTTCGGGTGGACAATCAAGACAATGGAAATCTTCGCGTAGCCGTCGGCTATAACTCACCAGATCACGAACATCACCAATATTACTATCATCATAAATAATAAAGAGATGGGGGGGATGTGAGAGAAAGAAGTAAAGCGGCGAAATCGAATTTATGCAGAATCACCGTTGGGTAGCAAAAGAAAATGAAAATGAGAAAAAGAATTAAATACTGAAGAAAAAGATTAAGAAAAGGACGACAATGAAAAAAAGAAAGAGGAGAAATGGGAGGAGTGACAGAAAGAGAGAGAGAGAGAGATAGAGAGAGAGAGAAAAGAGAGATAAAGAAATAGATAGAGAAAGAGTGAGAGAGAAATAGATAGATAGGTAGATAAATAGATAGATAGGGAGAGAGAGATGGAGGAGGGATGACGTGATCAAAGTATTAGATCATTGCAAAAGTTCGTGTCCGATTAGAAAATTAAAAGTAATGAAAATCGGGCACGTACTTTTGCAGTGATTCTATCTATCTATCTATCTATCTATCTATCTATCTAGCTCAGTTTGTTTATTTATCTATCTCAGTTTGTTTATCCCTCTCCATCCCTCTCCATCCCTCTTTCTCCACTCTCTCTCTCTCCACCCCCACCCCCCTCTCTCTCTCTTTCTATCTTTCTATCTATCTATTTATCTATCTATCTATCATGGGTTTTCTAGACGCTCTGTTCTTAGAACGGAGCAACCAAGCTATAGACACATGATTGGATTTTAGCAGTGAAGGCTTGCTTCGAACCAACCACACTTTTCGGTAGTGTACCACAAGATTTTTAAACGATTCTCTTCAAGTGTTGAACTCAGAGTTTTCCTTCTCCTCGACTTGTTACCAACCAAAGCTAAACAACACATTTTGTCCTAGTACTTAGCCCACAACTACGGGAAGGGTGAACGAACAAATGGATTCAATCCTTTCTAAAAGATATTAGAGCCTAAGATAATGTAACGAACCGACGGGAATTCTAACTCGGCTGTTCGATTTCTCATTCGTGTGGCTATACATAATATATATATATATATATATATAATATATATATATATATATATATATATATATATATATATATATATATATATATATATAATATATATATATATATATATATATATATATATATATATATATATATATATATATATATATATATATATATAAGAGAGAGAGAGAAAAATAATTTTGAGAAGTTTATAATTTAGCTGAGTAGTGTTGGTTCTGTCATGCCTACTATGTAGTTTTGTGATCACATCAAGTTAACATTTTCACTTATCAGGGGTTGTTGTCTTAATTCGATTAACGCTCTATTCTAAATTTTGATAACGAGCACTTTATGAAAAAAAAAAAAAAACACACCCTGCCCAAAAGGCTTTTCCACCCAGAAAAATGAAAAGCAATTCTGGTACTTAGTATATATATATATATATATATATATATATATATATATATATATATATATATATAAGCATATTAAATTAGGCAGCATATATTTTTATATAAAGAAATACTGTTAATCCAGTGAATGATGTATCCTCAATATATATATATTTCTTTATATATATATATATTTCTTTATATATATATATATATATATATATATATATATATATATATATATATATATAATTATTTATTTAAAAATATGATTCCTCCGCTACATAAGAGCTCTCATGTTTCAAAAACAAGAGCTGAAATCTTCATTATAATTATTGGAATTAAATTGAATTAAAATACCAAGCTCTGTTTCATCTTCAAGCGAAATTTCAGGAATCATATATATGTCTGGAAGGAAAATTTCTTTAGTCAGCAATTGTTCTTCCAGACAGGTATAATTAATAAGAATAGACATTTTATATCGATTTTTCTAAAATGCATAGAAGATACGATTACGCTCTCTCGTATTTAACGTCTGCTTCAATGAAATCGAAAAAAAATATTAATTTCAAATATTTTCATTTGTACCCCCTTACTTCTTTGAATAATGTCCTGCATTCATATTTATGATTGTGATCGCGATATTTTGTAACGCTAAGATATTTAACGAGGCAGTATTGAAATTTAGACGAGTATTTTATTGTCGTAGAATACGCAAGGGACTTCTTCAATGATCAAATTAAGAATTAGGATTCGTCAGAAAATTAAGATAGAAAAACCTTGATCTTACACGGTTATTACTAAAGTATATTAAAGAAATAACACACACACACATATATATATATATATTATATATATATATATCATAAGATAAAGAACAAATACGAAATGTTTAACATATTTCACTTTTATTAAAACTTTTTCGGAGACTCAATGATGAAGCATCAATAAAAGAAAAAAATGTTAGATTGATAAACGTTTCCCATTTGTTTATGTCTTTATATATATATATATATATATATATATATATATATATATATATATACGAAGTCGGATAAAAAGTATCGGGACTGGTGCTATGAAAATAAAACTACAACGCTTATCAGTTCGGTATTTAATCTCCTTCGAAGAAGTCCGCTTCTGTAGCCACACATATTATCCAGCGTTATTTCCATGGAAGAATTTCAGTTAACAGTATGAAAATAGCATTCTCTAAATCCTTTCAGTTGCTAAGGACATTTTGTTTTGTTGTTATTAGTTACATCGTTTAATAAATTCATTTCGTTTTGCCATGAGAAAGTCCACATCGGAGGAAACGCGTCGGCAACTATTAACAGTTTTCCTATTGTCTTTCACATTTATAAAAAAATAACTTTGTTAATTTCTTTCAAGGGGATTTCTGTCCCTCATCCATCTAGATAACTCCGTGTTGGGCGTTTTCGGACAGAGCACCAAAAGGCGCCCCCCCCGTCCCAACATCAATACCCTCAGGGCTTCTATCAAGAAGAAGATAAGCGTTTTATTTTATATGGTTAAGAGTTTATTTTATAAGATATCATTCATATTTAGTTGCTCTGAATTCTCTTTGGTATGTTTAGTATTTCATGAATATAAAACAAATAACTTTCTATTCAAAGTTGAATAATTATGGGATTGTTTTTGCCTATATTAAAATAAATTTATGGTCTATATCTTCTTCTTCTTCTATGTGCCATATTCATTCAGCACATAGGCGTTCATGGCTCTCCACAATTTCCTATCCTTTGTAGCCCTCAGTAAATGTTGTCTTCTCGTTATCTCTCCTAATCCCTCTTCTGTCATCCTTTTACACAAGTTCGTTAGGGGTAGGTAAGGCGTTGATTCCCTCTGTCCGTTTTGCCTTTAGTATGTCCTGTGAGTGTCAAATCTTCCAAGCCTTCTGTCCTCATTATGTACCCTAGAAATTTTAACTGTCTATTTCTGATGTTAAATACAAGTGTCCTTTTAACTTACATTTCTCTACAACTTCGTCATTGATCACATGTTCACTCTATCTTTTTCTCAGCATCCTTCTGTAGAATCACACTTCTGCTGCCCCCCAGTTTTTTCTTCATCGATATTGCCGAACATTCACTGCCATATTAAAGGAGTCATATTACATAAGAGTTCAGTACACTTTACTTCGTTTCTAAGGCATCTCAGTTTTGAACGTATATTTATCTATCCCAGTGAGCCTTTGTAATTTGCATATTGGTCAAATTTTACGTCCCTTTTTTAAAACACTCCATAGATATTTAAATTTTCTCATTTGCTTGATTTTGGTGTCTCTAATTGGTAGTTAGCATCTTGGACTTTTCTTTTTTTTCTCTTAACCAGACATTCTGTAATCTTACAATTGTTTTTTAGTCCATTTATCTTGGTTTCCTTCACTACATTCTCTAAAAGTTCCTGCAGTTTTCTTTCTGTATCGGTTATCAACACTGCGTCATCTGTATATCTTATGCTGTAGCCGTCAATAATGAATCCTGACAGGACAACTAATTCTTTCAGAAAAGCATAGGTTGATAAATCCAGTGAGAAGACACATCCTTGTTTTACAATACGTTCCCCAAAATAGTCGCCTAAACAAAGATGGACGACTTGCATATCCTTTCCGGAACATAAAATGTGTTACACATACCTGCATTATATACAACGGCGTTAAATAACTAAATGACAAAGTGGGAAAAGTGTTTCATCCTTTAGTTTAGATAAAGATGTTTAGATAAAGTAAAGCTCTTATTGATAGAATTATATATATGTTTTTTTAAAACCTATTGAAAAGACACGCAGGTGGGAGCAGTACAAGAGAATTTTAGAGTCTTGTCTGCTCCTCAACTCCATAGAAAAATTATGGAGCATGTTGCTCAACTGTTTTCTTGAGAGCCTGTACTTTATAATGCTCCATAAGTTTTCTATGGGGTTGAGGTCAGGAGATTGGGGCGGCCATGTCATAACACTCACCTGCTTCTCATCAAAGTATTCCTTCATCAATTTTGATTTGCGACAGGGAGCATTATCCTGCATAAAAATGAGCTTGGTGGGGTAGATTTGCATCCTTTCAGCAGAAGGGAGGAGACAAGACTCTAAAATTCTCTTGTACTGCTCGCTCCTGAGGGTCTTTTCAATAGGTTTCAAGAAACCAGTTCCATGAAAAGAAAAGCATCCCCAGAACATTATACTGAACGGATGCTTGACAGTACTTACTGCTAAATTCAAAGAGCTTTCAAAGCTTCTTCTTTGGATTTTAGATCGCTTATCCTTTGAATTTAGCTCAACTTTTGTTTCATAGGAGAAGAGAACATTTAGTAAAAAAAAAAAATCAGGTGAGTCACTTTTTATCGAACAGTACTGTATATATATATATATATATATATATATATATATATATATATATATATATATATGGAAACATATAAGCTGAAATGTCGGTTATAGTTATGCAGCGAAGGGAAATGCAGAAGATATAGTAACACTAAGTTATAATTTTAAAATGTTTGTCATCCGACGTGTCTAGACGCACACTTCAACCGATTTCACCAGTTTTCTCAACGCTTTTAGCTTTAACGTTGATGTTTGAAATACTCCTCATTGGAGCAACATAGGATTTGTTACTGCCATACAAGCTAGATGTGTAAGTGATGTTTATGGACAGCGGCTCGGTAGAAGGTTTTGTTTTTTTTGTTTTTTTGCATTCACTTACGGGCAAATACCTTTGAAAAAGATAGGAATCCATCTCCTTCCTCCATCTATAGTTGAAATAGTGGGGCTTGTATCTGTGTTTCGGCTTTAATTAACCCACAAAGGGTTAATAAGCAGTACAAAACAGATCAATCATACAAGAGCGGGCCCAAAATTCTCAGCCTTTGTCAGAAACCTTTCCGGAAAGTAATATGTTGTTTGGCGAGGCAGTTGAAATTTCTAGAGCATATAACGAAGAAAGGGTGCTTAGAAAATTTAATACCCACCGGACGTATTGAAGGCAAGACGGACAGAGTAAAACAACACATAGATAGATAGATAGATAGATAGATAGATAGATAGATAGATAGATAGATATGAACAGACTGAGATAGATATATATGAACAGACTGAGATAGCTAGCTAGATAGATTGTATTATCTCGCAAAAGAAAGAAAGAAAGAATATTTTGACTGGTTGGGATAAAAATGATCTGAATAAAACTGTATAATCGAAAGAAGATAGATAGATAGATAGATAGATAGATAGATAGATAGATAGATATGAATAGACTGAGATAGATATATATCAACAGACTGAGATAGCTAGCTAGCTAGATAGATAGATTGTATTATTTCGCAAAAGAAAGAAAGAATATTTTGACTGACTGGGATAAAATGATCTGAATAAAACTGTATACTTGAGAGAAGATAGATAGATAGATAGATAGATAGATAGATAGATAGATAGATAGATAGATAGATAGAATCATAAAATATAATAGAAAAGAAGAGCGAGTCAAAGTGAGAAAGCGAAAGTAATAAATGAAACAGTAAGATAGTAAGAAAGAGAAAGATGGGAGAGAGAGTGAGAGAGATAGCCAGCAAGTGAGAATTACATAGAATGAGAAAAAGTCAGGCAAGAAGCAAAATGGTGATAGAGTGAGAGAGAGAGAGAGAGAGAGAGAGAGAGAGAGTGAGAGAGAGAGAAATTGTACAGAATAATATAGAATGAGAGAAAGAGAGAGAAAGAAAAGAATGAATTTCTGATAGACTGAGTGGGATGCAGAGAGAGAAATTAATAGACAATAAGAAAAATTATATAAATGAGAAAGAAAGAAAGAAATGTCTGAGTCAGTCATAAAATGAAAGAGAAAAAAAAACAATGAGCCGGCAAGAGAGAATAATAAAGGATGAGAGAGAAGGAAAAAGTGTTATAAAAAAGAAATGGTATGAGAGAGAGAGATAGGGAGAGAGAGAGAGAGAGAGAGAGAGAGAGAGAGAGAGAGAGAGTGAATAATATCGAATGAGACAACTGAGGGAGAAATAAAAGAATGAAACTATGCGAGAAAGAAAAAGAGAGAAACAGAATAATAAATGAGAAGAAAAGAAAAAAAATGAAACAGTGAGTGAGAGAAAGAGAGAATGAGAGAGAGAGAAAAAAAGAGAAAGAGAGAGAAAGAGAGAGAAAGAGAGAATGAGAGAGAGAGAGAAAGAGAGAGAGAAAATAATATCAAATGAGAGAAAGAAATAATAAAGAGTGAAACTGTTCGAGAAATAATGAGAGGGAGGAACAGAATAATATAGAATGAGAGAAAGAGACAATTAAAGAGAAAAATAAAAGAATGAAACAGTGTGAGAAAGTGAGAGAGAAAGAGAGAGAGAGAGAGAGAGAGAGAGAGAAGGAGTGCTTGAGAGCCAGAGGGAATAATATGGAAAAATAAACTCTAGAAATACGAAGAAAAATCTTCTAAGTCATGGCTATACACGCACATACATTAGGACGCATATATACGTAAAATCAGACACATTTTGTTCCACGTGTAAGCATCCACATATGATCTCATGACTGCACAGTACACACGCAATAATTCTTCGAAATTCTCGCATTATAAAAACCAAAAAAAAAAAAAAAAATGTACAAGATTTGACATTGCATTATATTTCTCATTTGAAAATCAATTATATTAAAGCGGACAAAGAATAGTTCAAATTTTAATTAAGAAAAACTGAAGCT
>CAHIKZ030000657.1:1742500-1745000 GCA_903632075.3 Acanthosepion pharaonis
AACCAAATAATGTAGTTCGTCCATGAGAGGGTCGCCATATCCCGCATGTGAGAGAGAATTCTTATGTTTACAATCTGTTATGGTCCGGTTCCTTGTACCACAGTGATAGTCCAACGTAGAACCAATAAAGATGAACTCGAACACAGGTATGGAATAACACATATATTACAAACAGGAATATATACAGAGAAGTAGAAGTGTTAGTATAAACAATCAGGTTTAGTAGAGAGAACAATGTAGTCTTGACCAGTATCACTATTCCAATGTCTTGCAGTAATTGTCTGAACGCGACTCTGTTTTGGACTGCCTCTAACTCGACTCGACTTGAATTACTGACTGATTCGAAAGACTGACTCCACTTGAACTACTGACTAACGATATTGAGTCTCCCCCCGCACTGGGGCAACATGTGACACAAGGTCGGTTTTTTATTGTGGGATTCCCGAGCCCGTGGGCTCGGCCCAAAAATATGCCCGTTTGAACCCGTATAAACGGGTTCAGGGCCGGTTTTACCTCCTTGAAGGAGACTCCGCCCTTCGGCGTAGCCTCCTTCGGGTTCCTCTCCGTCCAAAGACAGAGAGTTGAACCGAGCAGTCTGTTCAAATGTGAACGACTGACTCACGATATTGAGTCACCCCCCCACGAGGGTGTCATGTGGCACAAGGCCTTTTTAACGTGGGCATTCCTGAGCCATTAGGCTCGGCCAAAAAATAGCCCATTTGAACCCGTATAAACGGGTTCAGGGCCGGTTTTACCTCCCCGAAGGAGACTCCACCCTTCGGCGTAGCCTCCTTCGGGTTCCTCCCGCCCGTAGGAAGAGAGTTCAAACCGAGCAGTCTGTTCAAAAGTGAACGACTGACTCACGATATTGAGTCACCCCCCCACGAGGGTGTCATGTGGCACAAGGCCTTTTTAACGTGGGCATTCCTGAGCCATTAGGCTCGGCCAAAAAATAGCCCATTTGAACCCGTATAAACGTGTTCAGGGCCGGTTTTACCTCCCGAAGGAGACTCCACCCTTCGGCGTAGCCTCCTTCAGGTTCCTCCCGCCCGTAGGAAGAGAGTTCAAACCGAGCAGTCTGTTCAAAAGTGAACGACTGACTCACGATATTGAGTCTCCCTCCTACTGGGGGCAACATGTGACACAAGGTCGGTTTTTATTGTGGGATTCCCGAGCCCGTGGGCTCGGCCCAAAAAAATATGCCCGTTTGAACCCGTATAAACGGGTTCGGGGCCGAGTTTTACCCCCGAAGGAGACTCCGCCCTTCGGCGTAGCCTCCTTCGGGTTCCTCTCTGTCCGGAGACAGAGAGTTGAACCGATCAGTCTGTTCAAAAGTGAACGGCTGACTCACGATATTGAGTCACCCCCCACTGGGGCAACATGACACAAAGTCGGTTTTTTATTGTGGGTATTCCCGAGCCCGTGGGCTCGGCCAAAAATATGCTCCATTTGAACCCGTAAAAACGGGTTCAGGGCCGTTTTAGTTCCCCGAAGGAGACTCCGCCCTTCGGCGTAGCCTCCTTCGGGTTCCTCTCCGTCCGAAGACAGAGAGTTGAACCGATCAGTCTGTTCAAAAGTGAACGGCTGACTCACGATATTGAGTCACCCCCACGAGGGAACCATGTGGCACAAGGTGGCAGCCAAGGCCTGTAATTTTTAAACGGGTTCAGGTGGGCATTCCCGAAGGAGCCCATTAGGCTCCGTCCGAGACAGAGAGTTGAACCGATCAGTCTGTTCAAAACCCGATTTGAACCCCCATAAACCATGTGACACAAGGTCGGTTTTCAGGGCTGAGCCTTTTTAACATGCCCGTTTGAACCCCATCGAAGGGGAGACTCCGCCCTTCGGCGTAGCCTCCTTCGGGTTCCTCTCCGTCCGGAGACAGAGAGTTGAACCGAGCAGTCTGTTCAAAAGTGAACGGCTGACTCACGATATTGAGTCTCCCCCACTGGGGCAAACATGTGACACAAGGTCGGTTTTTATTTGGGATTCCCGAGCCCGTGGGCTCGGCCCAAAAAAAATATGCCCGTTTGAACCCGCATCAACGGGTTCAGGGCTGATTTTACCTCCCCGAAGGAGACTCCGCCCTTCGGCGTAGCCTCCTTCGGGTTCCTCTCTCTGTCCGGAGACAGAGAGTTGAACCGATGAAGTCTGTTCAAAAAGTGAACGGCTGACTCACGATATTGAGTCATTTGAACCCCCACGAGGGTGTTTTACCTCAGGAGCTCCGCCACAAGCCTTTCGGGTTTTTAACGTGGAATTCCCGAGCCATGGGGGCATGTGACATAAGGTCGGTTTTTCGGCAAATGCCCATTTGAACCCGTATAAACGGGTTCGGGGCCATTTGAAACCCGTATAAACGGGGTTCAGGGAACCTGACTCCACGATATTGAGTCTCCCTCCTCTGGGGACTGGGGGCAACAGGACACGGGGATTCCCGAGCCCGTGGGCTCTGGCCCAAAATATGCCCGTTTGAACCCGCATCAACGGGTTCAGGGCT
>CAHIKZ030000657.1:1750000-1785000 GCA_903632075.3 Acanthosepion pharaonis
AATCATTTTTATATACGTATTTCGCTGTTCAATTATTACTTAATATTTTTTCTTGTAATTTCTTGATCTTTTCTTTCAGTCCGATTCTATTTTCCGAGATATAAAAATGAACTTTTTTTTAATTCAATGTTTTTTACCTTTTTTTTTTTTGTTTTTCATTCTTTTTTTTTAACAATTTCTCATTTTAACCTCATGATATTTTCATCGGGTTAAAATATTATTTTTCTCAACTTTCATCAAGCTATTGCCTTAAACATATAAATTCGCTTGTATATGTAGATTTCATTTTTATTCGCACACACACCAACACACACACACACACACACACACATATATATGTGAGCGTGCGTATACACATTATATATATGTGCACATTGATGCAAATATAAACATAGGTATAAATCAAAGATTATATATATATATATATATATATATATATATATATATATATATAATAAAGATATATTTTTAAGTTATGCTATGTTTATGGGTTAAAGTGACCAATATCAGCGATAGAGCGGATATGAATATACAAATGGACACTGAAGTGAACAGCCAGCGTCGAAAGTCTGTTTCATGCTCAAACACAATCGTCAGGCCTTCCCAGCAGCTTGCACGTCCATGGTACCATTATCTTTTTGGGATATATCTTTTCTAGGTATAGGAAAACTCCAGCTCACAGTCCTCAGTATGGGAAAACCAAAGATTCGTTGTTTCCCGTTCATGTTATATGTCCTTGATTGGGACATCGTGCATGAATCCGACCCCTTTGAATCTCGAGTTATGGCTTCTCCAGACACAGAAGTATCTCCATATTATATGTAAGACCCTTCCTTTTTATTTCTCCTTACACTCTGCTTTGCTGTGTTGATATATGTGATATATCATTTTCCGCGTGAGTATATATAGTGGGGGAAGGTAAACAAATATTCGTACACATACAAAACTTTTAATTTATTGTATTTACAACTAATGAAAAAACGTATTTTTCGTATAATTAACTGTATACAGATGCGCAATAACTAAATACGCATAGAAAACAGAAAAAATATTTAAAGTAATAAATCCCATTTATTCATTTTAATGGGTGAAAAAAGCATTCGTACAATGCAAATTTAAAAATTTTAACTTGCTTTAATACACTAGATTATTCAAGTGGAATATACTAGAATGTTCTAATAATGTTGTCAGTAGTTATTTTTAGACTAAAAAACAGAAAATTCTGTAATTTATATTCGTGCAAGATGGTTATCATCATGGCATGAGTTAAAGAATTGACAAATTAGCAAAAAGAACTGATTGTTAAGCTCTGAAAAGAAGGTAATAGTTATAGGAAAATCTCAGACAACCTGAATATTCCATTTACTCCCATTAGTTCATTCATTGCAAGGTTTAAAAAAAAAACTCAAAACTGTTGAAAAACCAAAGAAGAACAGGTGCTTCACGGAAGATTTCTTTAAGATCTTTGAGGAAATAAATGCATCAAATTAAACAAAATCCAATGGTTACTCGTCAAGAGTTGCTGGATGATTTGCTTTTATTAGGAATCTGTGTCACTAAACAGACAATAAGAAATGAAATTCATAGGAACAATCTAAAGTCACTCTCCCCATAGAAAACTCCACTGCTATTGAAAATACATAGATGCCAGGTTGAAATTCGTTCGTGAACATAAGGATAAGCAAAAATCGTATTGGGAAAGAGTATTATGGACAGACGAAACCAAAATTCATTTGCTTGGACGTAATACTAGAAATCATGTATGGAGGAATACTGACGATACCTTCAAACAAAAGAACACAATTCCAACAGTGAAATTTGGTGATGGTAGCATTGTCGTTTGTGGATTTTTTTTTCTGTAAGAGGTACTGGCAATATATCATTAATAGAGAGTAGAATAAATGCCGCAGGATATCAAAATATTTGGGAAGCAAATTTAATGATTTCGGTTGAAAATCTTAAAGTTCCTCCTGATTGGATCTTTCAACAAGATAATGATCCTAAGCACACTGTGAAATCTACGAAGAAATGACTTGCTAAAGATAATGTAAATATCCTGAAATAGCAAAGTCAGTCCCCAGATTTAAACCCAATCAAGAATCTGTGGCGTTCTTTGAAAATTCAAATCCAATCGAGAGCGCCAACAAACATCCCGGATCTGAAGACCATATGCGAAGAAGGATGGAACAAAATACCAACTAAAATGTGCAAATCAGTAAGTAAGAACCACAAGATGTTGGTTATTGTTATTGTAGAAGTGAATAATGGCTATTTTACAATATATTAGATGAAGATTATGTATTTTTTTTTGTATTGTATGAATACTTTCATTAAAATGGATAAATAGGATTTATTTCTATTAAATCAAATTATTTTCTGTTTTCTATGCATACTTTTTTATTATGAATCTGTGTACAGTTAATTATATGAAAAATATGTTTATTCATTAGTTGGAAATAAAATAAATTAAAATTTTGTATGTGTACAAATATTTGTTTTCCCCCCACACACAACTATATATATATATATATATATATATATATATATATATATATATATATATATATATATTATATTATATATATTATATATATATATATATATATATATATATATATATATTATATATATATATCTGACTCTCCCTGTCAAATTCGACGTACCGACAGCCCTACAACAGCAGATGAGATTTGATTATAGAGGTGAAGGTTTCGTGCAGGACCATCCTTTATATAAATATATATATATATATATATATATATATATATATATATATATATATATATATATATATAATTTGTGTTTGTCATTTCTTTTCTTTTCAGCCATTCTGTCCTGTCCGTGAATTACGGCGTTATTACATCACGCATATAATAAAGCCCGTAATGGGGGAAATACATATGGGAGAATAAGTCTTTCTTCTCATAGCTACCTCATGTTATATCGCATTTGCATAGTATAGCTGTATAAAATCCGATGCGTGTGTGCAAGTACATTACCTAAAATTTAAAAAAAAATTGAAACATTCAAAAAATAACATTCAAAATTAGATTACATTTATAACTCGCAAAAATTATCTGATTGCTCAAATCTGACCAATCAGATGAAATAAATAAAATCCAATCAGATTAAAACTGTGTGAATTTAGGAACACACGATATATATAATATACAATATAAACAAGTATGTACACACGCACGCACACAAATAAATATATATATATATATATATATATATATATATATATATATATATATATATATATGAATAAATATAGTTTTAAGGCGTTCTATATTTATGGGATAAATTGCTCAATATCAGAGATAGAGCGTATGTAAATATAAAGTGAACATTGCCGTCAAAATTCAGGGGCGACAGGTTGTTTCATTAGGCGGAATTGTCAGGCCTGACGATTGCGCCTAGCATGAAAAAGTGGTTTCCTGTCACCATTGAATGTTGACGTCAATGTTAACTTTATATATATATATATATATATATATATATATATATATATATATATATATATATATATATATATATATATGTATATATATATATATATATATATATATATATATATATATATATATATATATATATATGTATATATATATATATTTTTTGTATATATATATATATATATATATATATGAATGTATGTATGTATATATATATATATGTATATATATAGTATTTATTAAAAATTATAACATCACTACAAAAATAAACAATTTTGTCTCAACCTTTTTTTATATATATATTTTTTGTATATATATATATATATATATATATATATATCGGACGAGAGATAGAGAGAGAGATAGAGAGAGGGGAGATAAAGAAGGGGCACAAATGTTCTCCTATACCGGTTCTCAGTTCATGTATTTGAACAAATGCCCTAACACGAGATACTTTGTTTGTTGTGGTGGGATATGGCTTCCTTGATCGAGCCGAGAAAAATCCTATGAATAAAATTTATATAAATCAAATTCTTGATTCAATTTCAAAATCTAATTTAAAAAAAAATAATGGAAAAATTATAAAAATAATATATAAATATAAACTATTTGAAAAATTTAAATTGCATACAGATAGGTAATACTTTAAATATAGATTCATAGTAGATATATAAATAAATGAATCTTTACAAGCAAGCAGTGTCACTTTATTATAAGGTTACAAGATCATTTAAAACTCAATTAAATATTCGACATGTCTTGAAGGCACGTCAACACAGAATACAAGGCGAGGTGCAGTGGAATGATGTTGCATTGATTAAATTGATGAGATATTCAATTACACTTTCTATCAAGTTATCTCGTCCAGTGTGTATTTATTATATCCCACGAGATGTTACAGATAGATTCAGAAAAGTAGATATCAGCAACGAATCAATAAATGGAGGAAGAAACATAAAACTATAATTAAAATAACATTGTATGTCAGTGGCTAGGCTTAGAAGGAGAGAAAAGTATATATATATATATATATTTGGGAACCTTGTGACACGTAGTGCACCAGGTTTCTTTATTCGGCCCTTCAAAAAGTGTGGATGGTCCTGCACGAAACCTTCACCACTATAATCGAATCTCATGTGCCGGTGTCGGGCTGTCAGTTTCCTGGAAACTAATCTGCTTGACCCTCAGACGTCGAACCCGACGGGAGAATCGATATTTTTTTTTAATATAGCTAGCTAGATAGGTAGATAGATAGAGTTTTTTCAATAAAGTTAGGTAAGTAAATTTAACGATATATAAAGACATTGTTTTATGGGACAAGACACAGGGAAAAACTGAAAAGAAAGACAAACATAGATCAGATTTGCACTGGAGTGAAAAAGACAATGGAACAAGTCGAAAAGGTAGACATAGGTATAATTAACACTAGAGTCAAAATGGTCGATATAGGTCCGGCATAAACTAGAGTCACAACGGAACAAGTAAGTCCGGTTTACACTAGAGTCAAAATTGTAGACATAGGTCCAGTTTAAACTAGAGTAAATATGCTAAACATAGATTCAGCAGATAAGAGTCAAAACGGTAGACATAGATCCAGTTTAAAGTAGAGTCAAAAAGGTAGACGAAAGTTCAGTTTGCATGAGAGTCAAAATCATAGACGTAAGTTCGGTTTACATTAGAGTAAAAAATAGGCTCGCATTCGTTTTAAACTAGAGTCGAAAAGGTACACAGAGGTTCGGTTTACACTAGAGTCAAAATGGTAGACATAGGTCCAGTTTAAACTAGTCTCAAAATACTCCTGAACTAAAGAGTGGTTGTTGGTGTTTTATTTTATTTTATTTTATTTTCTATATTTATTTGTTTTAGTTCAAGCTAGCACCACAATAATTACATTTATAGGTTTTTATTATTCTCCCACCAACATTACTAATCACTACTAACAATTTACAATAAATATTAACCATTTATATTATTATTGCCACCAACCCCTTACACATATTACTATCACACCATATCTACCATTACCATATAATCCTGCCATAATTATTAACGTAAACTACCCCTCTCCCAGCATATTTAATACCTCCATAAAAATAACCAATAAGGATTACAAACTGAAATGTCTACCAGTCACATATACACAGTCACAAAAAACAAGGAAATAACCAGCTTTAATATAATAACAATAATAATTTTGTAAATTAAAATTAAAATTAAAAAATTATAGCAATCTTCAACTACCAAATTTTACACAGAATACCTATTATCAGGATTTATACCAAAATAAATTAATACATAAAACAAAATAAAATAAAATAAATTTTTTTTTTTTTTTTTTAGTTCAAACTACCACCACTATAACTACATAGTTATAATGGTTTTATCATTCTCCCACCAAAAAATAAAATCATTTCTACCAATTAACAATTTCTACCATTTTACATTAACTATTAGCTAATTATATTATCACTGTCTCCAATCCTTTGCAACATTACTATCATATCATATCATATAGACCCGTTATTAAATTAAACTACCCTCTCACCCAGCACATTAAATATTAAACATCACCATATAAATTAACCAATAAGGATTACAAATTTCTACCTGTTACATATACACAGTCACCAAAATCAAACAAATAACCAGCTTTAAATATAACAAATAAACCCCCATTTTTTTTTCAAAAATTTAAAAATAAATATAAATAATAATAATTTTTACCTATCATAATTTTACACAAACCCCACCACACGTATATACATACATGCGAGGAAATATTTTTCAGCGGAAAAATACATAATATGACATGTATACATTCAGGAGACATTAACGAGACATTTCCGCCACACTTCCAATGTTTAAATTTCAACATACAAATGCGTATGTATAGACACAACACCACCCGTATACATACATATGTCATATCCGAAACTGCCCACATATGTTTATATATGTATGAGTCCCGACGGACGACCGGGTATGTATATGTGTCTGCATACATCGATGTTTGCGTTAGCACGATGACATAAGCGACGAAGTTTCCCCCACCACTTCCACAATAACACCAATACACGCAATCTATATAAACCCAAATTTTTAAAAAAATTAATCAGTTTGTCTGACGATCGCTAAAGCGTGAAACCCAGGGTCACAAAATCACATCTATCCAACCAAATATGTTAGCTCTATCTCTGATATTGAGCGCTTTCTAATAAGTACCGCGCATATAATATATAAATAATTATACATATATATATATTTATTTATATTTATATTTATATACACTTTTCACACACACACACACACACACACACACACACACACACACACACACACACATACACATATATATATATATATATATATATATATGCACATTTCATTGAATACGACAGGCAAGGTGCTTTTATTTAGTTTTTTATACAATTTCTCATACGATCTAATAATTTTTTTCTTTTCGGATAATAAAGTATATAAAAACTGTCCGAATATTCTTTTTATCCGAGTGCTTTCGGCTATACATTTAGCCATTTTCAAGGATTAAATATTTTAACTGTTAAATAAGAAATAGTTTGTTGTTTTATAAAATGTTTCCATATTTTCAAAACACGGTCAAGATATTATGTCCATGTTCAAAGTTAATATTATTAAATGTTTTTATTTTTTTTATTTTTTTATTAATAAGGTTCCCATTATTTCGGACTGTTTTTATATAATTTATCATCCGAAAAGAAAAAAAAAATTATTAGATCGCATGAGAAATTCTATAAAAAATAAATAAAAGCACCTTGTCTGTCATATTGCAATGAAATGTGCATGAAAGAAGGATTACTTTAATATATTTTTACCACTTTAAACGTGCTTGAGTAGATACCCATTTTTAGTTTATTTTCGTATCTGAAACGACTTTAATGACGCTAAATTTATTCAATTTAATTTTACTGATTGATTGATTTTGTGAACATGTCCGCAATTTTATCGCCTGAACGGACATAATGCAATTCTATATCGCCATCTTGAATTTGAGGTTTTATATAAAGATATTTACATCAATGTATTTTGATCTCTGGCGTCGTTTGCGGCTCTTTGCTAGTTCAATTGTTCATTGGTTATCAAAGTCCCCAAAACAAATTGACATTATTTTGTAACCTAATATCATCCAAATGATCTCAAATTTTAAAATGTGTAAAAAAAGAAGTTGACGGTGCGAACTTATTTCAATGAGAATCTACCAGGACGATGGATCAGGCGTGTCAGTGTGCTGTTGAACTGGCCATTATTTTCACCTGACTTGACACCCTGTATATATTTACAGCTGACTTATCGTCATCCTTCATATTATAAGACCATATGTACTGCGTCAGGCAACACATATGGCTTTGTCTTAATATTGATAAAGCAATTTTTTTCTTTGATTTTCAAGAAATCAATGAACTATCGATTTTAATTAATATCCTGAAATACTGTCTTCGGGATTTGCCCAATTCGAACAACAAAATTTTCAAAGCTTTTAAATTTGAGACTATAAAGTTCCCTTAACATATATTTCAGATAAATTTACGCAGTTTGAAAGAAGCTTTGCTTAGGGCAGAGATAAGTTATAAACTATAGAGCATAATTTTTGCCTGAATTTCTGAGATGTGAGCTTATCATTTGCACTCTTTACATGCGAAATATTGTCCTAATCTTTGCTGTTGCTTTCACAACTTTTCGATCTTTATCACGTGTATATTGATTCTAAACCGAACTCTTTATTTAATCTAGAGGAACAGACTGACCCTTAAACCATTTCTAGGGATATCTCGTCTAGTTCTTATTTTTAGTACTACTCATTTATTGCTCGTTCTGTCATCATTGAGTCCAAGTATATACTGTCCGGAGCAGGGATTGAAACAGTTCAATATTTGGATGAAATGATTGATTGATTTGCTTCTTCTATGACTTAACGACCTTTTGTAGGTTATTTAAAGTCGAATTTTATTGATTCTAAAGGTAATTTTTTTTTCTTTTTGTACGTAAATATTATATTAAAATTTTTTTCGAGATAGTAATGATTTTCGGGTACAAATCCTACTATTCAACCATTTATTTTTAGTACTACTCAGTTAATGCTCGTTATGTTTACACTGAATCCAAGTATACACTGCCTGGCCCAGGGATTGAACCCATAATTACTGTTACTAAATTTACGAACCAACGCTTTAATCCACTGTTGAATTAAAGAATGTTAATAGTGTAAATAAATATCTCTATCTATAAAAGCCAGGATGTGTGTGTGTGTGTGTGTGTGTGTGTGTGTGTAACGAATGCACGGCCGCAATTTTCGACGGATTTGCACCAAAATTTACATGCACATGCTCCAAGTTAGCGGAAAGGCCAAGACCGACTTTGCATTTCCAAATCCCATCGATAGTGGAAATAATCGATTTTTTCATGCTTTCATGTAGTTTGCGGCCATTTTCTACTGGCCAGAGTGAAAGCCTATAGCTGGCTGCCAACGAATAGGCAGGAAGATTCTATTGACCAGCGTGAGAGCCAACAGCTGACTGACACGAATGTTAACTAGCATACTAGCATGCAAAAAAAAAAACCGATAGCTGCATTCGTCACAAGTGGGAAAAATTTAAATCTGCATGGCACTTTACTCCAATTGGCTCATTCGCTTGCTTAAACTCAACGTTGATTCTGATTCCGCAGAACTGGGTTGGGTGTGAAAAAGCATTTGTTGTTAACATTCTTTTTTCATTCGGTTTTTCCAGTTATGAGTCCTTTTTTGATGCTGATCGTTTTGTGTTCATTTTGTTTAGTTATTTTTTCGTAACAGATTTAATGTTTAGTATAGAGCTTAGAAAAAATTCGCAGTGTGAGATAGGCAAGAAGTAAGGCATGTAGCAACATCAGCACGTCAAAGGGCACTCCTTTAAAGGCAAGGAAGGGCAAACATATTTTAAGTCAAGTGATAACGATAGCTGTATGAGTTGTACGATTTTTTAATCAAGCACGGGCAACGCCGGGCCATGCTGTTAGTATAAAATAAATCACGTTTAGGGGGCCGGTTCGTACTAAACCCGAATCTCTCGATCGAGGTGGCAAGCCTGATTTTTGTACCCGGGCAGTGATTTATGACCTTCTCTATCTCATCAATATTTACTTTATTTCTACCTACATTTATATACGTTACAAATTAAGGAAAGTACAACTAAAATGAAAACTTTCGCGGATTCTGGGCTCTTTCTTTCCGTCCAAATCCGTGAATTTCTTTTGAATATGCTAAGTCTAAAAAAAAAAAAAACTATATAAAACACTATTTTGCATCCATAATGTTGAATGTGTTAAAATATACTCTAATTTTTAACAAGCAAATTCCCAAGTTGATGATATAAATTTCCGTAAAACGTTGTTAATTTAATTAAGATGGAAATTATCTTTTATGACATGTCTCTAATTTATATTTAGATAAATTGTATTTATTTTCAATTTTTCTAGTTGAATTGTTCAGCTATATTGCATATAATCGATTATTGTACATAATTAGGTTACAATAAAATTTGTATTTTATATGAATACTACCTTATGAAATATGAGATGTAGTAGCGTGGGGTTGCCCTATATTATAAATTCGGGGAGAATATTATAGATTGGGTGGGGCACGAGACCCTTGCACCAGTCCTGCAGGTCTAGTACATGCCATTACATAGATCATTAGTGTCAAATTTATAGTTTCTCAGTATAGTTTGATATCTGGACGTTTTTTTTCTGGTGTCTGTGTGAGTGTGTATGACCTTGTGTCACATGTTGCCCCAGTGGGGGGGGAGACTCAATATCGCGAGTGTGTATGTGTATGGAGGAGGGGAATTAATCTGCCCTGCTATTAACACTTGGGTTGCATGGTATTGATTTTCCTTCAGAATCGTACATTTTAATTTTTGTAATATTTTTGTAGAATGTCAATACTAAAGTTAAACGCGATGCCTAAAACCTGTGACCACTGATCAAGACCTTTCATCTTAAAAGTTGGAGATAGCACTCAATTGCTTCTTGAAAACTCTTGATTCGCTATTAAATATATATTGTTTCCGTCTTTGTTGTCCTTTTTTATTTGTTTTGAATATTTCCTGCAACATTGAACGAAAAAAGAAAAAAAGAACAACGTTTTGTTTTTAATAGACGTTTTAAAATAATATTTGGCTTTTATGGGAGCTTGCCCAACTCTTATGTTTCGGGATTGTCCTTGAAAGAATGGACGAATAATCTCTGGCTTGTTTTTCGTTCTGTTTTAATTTAACCCTTTGCCTGTCCAGGGCATTTTTGTGTTTACTATCCAAATGTTCTTGTTTCTTTTCAGATTTATTACTACTAAAAGACAACTCAGCTTATTTGGCAAACAGAATATGCTGATGTATATAGTTTTTGACATAATAAAAACCTGGACATCACGTCATGCATAGAACGTACACATCACAAGTTATTTACACTGCGCTCTGTGCATCAAGTGTGATGCAAACGTTATAATCATTTTAATAAAATGGAAAAATAGATGTCTTTCATTTGAGATCTTACATTAACAACTGATCAAGATCTTTCATCTTAAAAGTTGGAGTTTGCTTTTCTCTTTATATTATTCATAGTTCTTAAGTTTGAATCACCAATAATTAAACCGTCCACTTAAATCAATCTCATTATTTTATAACTATTCCAGATTTTTTTATACACACAATAATCATCTAAAGAATGTTTCTGTTCATATTCGGATTAATTGATTGATTGATTTCTTTTTTACGGGTCATCAACCTTTTGTAGATTATTTAAAGCCGAAACATATTTTTGGATTGTAAGAAGAACTGTTTTTGTTTTTTTTTAAGGAGTGAATATTATATTAACAATTTTTTTTCGAGATAATAATGATTTTCAATCCATAACTGGAGAAGTGGTGGACTCGTACGTTTCTCAAGGGTATATGCGTGTAAGCGAATGAAACGAACCCAATCGGAATTTACCATTTATAAACGGGTGTTCACACGAAATTGAACCGTCAAGTCAGTTATGTGCCATGCGTAATACACTCTTAGGCGATCATCTATCTTTCGATACATGACTGACGAGGCAGATTTTTTTCCCGCAGTAGGTTGCTATTTCTTTATGCGGTAGAACAGTTGCCACCCAAAACTATAGAACCCGGTCTGTCATGCTATTTACCTATAGCTGGAGGGAGAAGAAGAGGATTCAAACCTTTCCCAAGGGTATTAGCATGTAAGTGAATGTAATGGATTCGACTGGAATTCGAACTCGGCATATATACAACGAAACAGTCAGTTATGTGTCATGCGTTATACACGCTTGGGCGATCATGCATCTTTCGATACATGACTGACAATGCAGATTTTTTTTTCTCGCAGTCGGTTGTCATTTCTTTCTGCGGTAGTCCAGTTGCCATCCAAGGCTATAGAACCCGGTCTGTCCTGATATTTACCCATAGCTGTGCAGGGTAGAAGTAGGGGATCCATACATATCCCAAGGGTATTAGCACGTAAGTGAATATAATGGAATCGACTAAATATTCGTATGGTATTATACTGTAATAGGCTTTGCACGCAATTGCATACCAGATTAAGGAAGCCAAGTGCAAGGTTAACCTAACATACTCCCGATTTGTACATTGTTAGTCGTGACACTGAGAGGTGAACATCTATAGGCAAAGTTGCGATTGATATGTACGCGCGTGAGAAAAGGCATTGGATATATAGATATATAAGCAATCCATAGTTGTAGGGGGAAGAGGTGGATACATAAGTTTCCCAAGGGTATCTGCCCGTAAGTGAATGTAATGAACCCAACTTGAAATGGAACTCGGCTCTCAGATTTCCAATTCCGAATTGTTATCCATTACACTACCCGCACAGTTAAGCTTGCAGCACCTGTTATTCCCAAGCTGTTACCCATCTAAGTACTTACAATGCTCGACGTTGCTTAACTTCGGTGAACCGGTTATATTGTGAAGACTGCACACGCCTAAAATAAATTATGGTAGGGTCTCTATTTCCCTTAGTATAGCCTCGTTGTAGCGTTTGAATAAATTCAATAAGAAGACACATCCTTGTTTTTACGCCAGTATTTATTATTGTGTATCTACTCAATACATTTTGACGTCCAGACGCAATGCATTAGTTGAAGTCTACGAGGTTGGCTTGCGAACTATTTTTATGATAATTTTTGTGTACATTAGAAGCCTTAATTGCCACAATTTCGTTAATATTCTTTGCAACGTTTTCCTGAGTACAGAACAAATTTAAAATTTATATTTCCTCTTCTAGCTGTTTAGTAAGGAGGAGAAAGATTGATTCTTCACTCTGTAACAACACTGTCGCAGACGTAACATCGCAAACCTATCGCTACTCTATCGCTGTTGCTATAATAAATGTTCAGTTGAGTCCCATTCTTTAGTTCCATCTGTAAAGATCTTTACAACTAGGATACGCTATGTTATTTCCACGGGGCCGAATCACCATCATTTTCTACATTCAGACATCTTTTTCCTAAGAACTGTCAAAGTTTGTGGAACAGTCTCCCGCGTGGCTAGTTTACTAAACCCCATAATCTTAAGCGCTTCAAATCAAGGATCAGTCGCTTTTTTTCTATCATCGTAATCTTCACTTGGATGTGCGTTGTGATGGATATCGGCTCGGAATGTGATAATCAGGGAGCCGAGTTCGAACTCCAGTCAGGTTAGTTATATTTACTTACGCGCAAATACCTTTGGGAAAGGCGTCCACCTCTTCTATCTCTCACACTAGGTATGGGTTGAATTAGCGGAACAGATTGAGTCCTATAGCTTTGGTTGGTAACACGTCTACCACAGGAAGAAACAGCAACGTACTGCTAGAAAACCTTCTGCCTAGTAAGTCATGAATCAAAAGAGACCTGATCGACCAAGTGTGTATCTCTCAATTTCACTTAACTGACTGGCTGATTCATCACTTCATACCAATTTCATTTGCATTCATATCACACACCTCATTCATCATTACCAGTTTGACAGTAACCCTCTGCATTGAGCAGCTTTCGAAGCTTGTATAGGGTTGAATTTGAAATTATATTGGGTTTTATTAATAATTCTAGTATAAGACTACAGTATAGACCACCCACTGATGATCGAATACTAAACATGCAAATCGATCTGCAAGACGATTTTGCAAGCGTTCAATCTATGGAGGAGATTCTCAGGAATATTTACTCAGTTAAGACTTGTTTGATACGTAACAGTGAGGATCGAACTTACATCCTTTGCGGGACTAGCTACTAAAACATTGCTAGTACAACAAGATTTATATAAGATATTCATCAGTTTTCTTTAACCCATAAAGTCTTATATCAGTGCAGCAGACATATTTGTTTGAGTTGTCAGGTTTCGTTTTCAAAACATTTAATTGTAGCTGTTCTGCAAACAAAACAACGAACGCCATATTTATTCATTTACCGGAAGCAATTTTACCTGCTTCCGGTTACGAGTTAAAAGAAGAAAAAGAAGAAGAAGAATGAGGAGGAGGAGGAGGGCAGGAGAAATAGAAGGAGTAAAAGAGATGAAGAATTAAAGAGGAAAAAGGAAAGAGTCGCTACAATTTAACAAAATGGTGCTTAATAAGGCTAAACATAAATCCGCGCTGGAGAACTGGTCATTTGATGGTTGATAACTGCATTTTCCTGTGTAATCGGCGTGAAAATTACTCCAGCAAAGACAGCAATGGTTGGCTTAGTCCTCGGCTTATCACCACGCACGCATTCAGTGAATCTCTAGTGTATAGAATGCTCTAAGCAAACTGTTAATAGCTTTGATTATGGAAGTAAAGGAATTAGAAGCAATTACCGACGTTTATATATGACCAATTCGTCGGCAGTTGGATGAGGTCGATCGATTTTTGAGAATCTACTCGGTTCTTTAACTGAATGACATTAAAATTGCTGTTTTTGCCCTTTTAAAGCTAAAGTGATAGTTTTGTATCTATCTACACCAGTCTGTTAATATCTATCTATTTCAGTCTCCTCATGTCTATCTATCTATCTAGCTATCTATCTATCTATCTATCAGTTTTTTAATATCTATCTCATTCGGTTATGTGTCAGTTAGGCGATCATCTATCTTTTGATAAATGACTGATGAGGCAGATTTTTTCCCGCAGTAGGTTGTCATTTCTTTTTGCAGTAAACCAGTTGCCATCCAAGGCTGTCCTGCTATTTACACACAGCTGGGGGTGGGGAGATGAGGATTCATACATTTCCCAAGCCGCTATCCATTACTCCACTGTGCATCTATCTATCTATCTATCTATCTATCTATCTATCTATCTATCTATCTATGCCTATTTCAATCCGATTCAATCTATCTATCTATCTATCTATCTATCTATCTATCTATGCCTATTTCAATCCGATTCATTCTATCTATCTATCTATCTATCTATCTATCTATCTATCTATTATTAGTTTTAATTCAACGAAGTTTTAAAAAACCTATTTACTAACACAAATAAGCAATAATATGTGGAATATATTGAATTCTTTATTCTACCGTACACAAAATAAAAGCTATCAATTTGATTTTTAAACTTCCTAAATGTTTACTTTTATTTATTATGAATCACAGAGTAGAATTATTGAGTCAGCTATGATATAAAAATTCAATTCGATTAACTAAAAGTTTTTCATAGCATATCACCTTTTCTAGATTACACATAAAATATCAAAATAGATACTGTTTAAACATCTTTGCCAGTACCTAATAAATGATGGACTATTGCATTTTGATCGCTTAGAAAGACGGAAAAGACATATCAGCAACGCTACTTCGTTTCGGTATGAAAATGAATGAAAGAAAAAGATGAAGGAAGGAAGGAAGGAAGGAAGGAAGGAAGGAAATATAGAAGTGTTTAACGTCTCCCGCCAATACCTCATAAATAATGGACAATTCCCTTTTGATGACGAGGAAAGACGGAAAAGAAAAATCATGACATTACTTGGTTTCAGTGAGAAAATGAAAGAAAGAAAAAAAAATGTGAAGACAGAGATGTTTAATGTCAGTTTTAGTGAAATGGAAAAAGAAAACTTATCAGTTCTGTTCATTTGTATCCCCTTACTTCTTAAAATAACGACCAGCCTTTATATTTATGGTTGTTATTGCAATATTTTGTAAAGGTTATGAAGCTCAAATATTTAACCATGTGGTAGGGGGGATTTTTGCAGAGATTTTATTGGCGGAGAACTTGCCATGAGCTTATTTAATTATTAAATGAAGAATTAAGAATCATCAGAAAATTCGAATCGGATAAACGGGAAATTTTAACGGGTATTTCCAGTAAATTATATTTTTAATTATAAGTAGTCATTATTTTCTATAGCCATGCGCTATATAAATTGTATTAGCTATATAAATTGTATTAGCTATATAAATTGTATTTGCTATATAAACTGTATTTGCTGTATAAATTGTCTACTTTTCTACAGTGTTTGCAGAAATTCGTATTACGATCTCAAAGATTTGGTTTGGATAATTGGAAAACAAGAGTGTTAACAGTTCGTCGATAAGTTGTTAAACCTCTATCACATCCCGTTGATGTATTTTCTTTTTCGAGTTTTGATATAATTTGCCTTAGTTTAGAAATCGTTCCAACCAGATGACTATCCTTCTAAAAAAAAAAAAGAAAAAAAAAGCAGATTCGAATTAACTCTTGTATATGTAAGAAGAAGATTTTAATTTATTTTTTTGTGATCTCAACAAACACTCCTTGCCGCTTTTGTAAAGCCAATGGATACTCGTTGTCACTTTCGTAATGCTCGTTGTATTAGAAACTTTGTAATCACAGATACAACTATCGTAACGCCGTTGAACAATACTGGTGTCAGACGCCTTCGAATAACACTCGCACTAATAGTACTTGTACGATAATACTCACTCGAATAGTAAACATCTGATCTGAATAGAGAAATGGTATAGTGAATAGAGGATAGAGTAGAAATAGCGATCCGAATAGTAATAGAGGATAGAATAGAAATCACGCTACCCCTCCCATGTATGCGTTTCCTCTATGATCACGTGGTCTACTTTATTCAATAATGGGATCGCCTGTGTTTGCTCACTGGCGATCCATGTTCAAACTCAAGTGTTTGCAACGACACTTTATTCCTGTATAACAATTTTGCTTTCTGTTCGTTTCAATTACTTTAAACAGTAAAACTAAAGTGAAAAAGAACGAATGAATACTTTGTTTTACGTTTACAACTTGCACAATAAAATGACCCCATTATTCTCATTTTGAATTGCATTCTCGAAACAAACACTGATTGACAACCTCTCTCCCTCTCTCTTTCTTTCTTTCTCCCTCTCTCTTTCTCTCTCTCTCTCTCTCTCTCTCACATACAAATACACTCACACTTACAAACACGTATATAAACGAGGGAAACACTTCGATGTGGCTAATGGTTAGAAAGCTTGTCTCGCTAGATCAATTACGACTGAATAGTGATTTGATCTTCACAAATCGACCGTATACACACGAGGGATGCTCCTGAAATAATAACCTACTAATTTATTCCCGCGGGATCTGCACGATACAGGAAAAAGGATGTCATTATGAAATGCATTCCCGAAACCCTCATTAACTACTTTTTACCTCCCGACGCACACACAGGGGACGCTCCAGAAGTATTCCCTCCTATTTATTTTCCACGGAAACTCCAAAATACGCAGAGACTGATAACACCACTAAATCAAAATAACATTTAGCGCCAAAACATTTTTTCAACATATCACGACCGTTGGCTATGCATTTGCGAGGTGTGTTTCATTTCGTGGCTCGACACCTGTGCAGGGCCAACCAGAACATAGTTCGTCATATACACATCACTGTTGTTACATGGACCATATAAGAGGGAGCAGTTTTTAAGATTTTTCGCCCACCTGTCCATTCAAGGTTTGACCACAGTATTATAGAATCTTGATGTGGGTTATGGCATTTAGGGAAGTACTGTTGCAATATGACGTGGTCATCGTTTGTTATTAGCTCACGATATGATTCTTATATTATTCTAAATTAAGGACTTACGTTGATTTTCACAAGATTTACTTCTTCTTGGGTAATGTTTTTGTTTTAACACCTAGAAGTGTATATACGAGAATGGCCTGAAAATGTTTATAAGACGACTATGAAGGAGTGATACTAAAAATGGAGTGAAATCTTGCATTAATTTCAACTTTTCTTAGCAATAACTAAATTGTTTCTTTCTAGGTGAACTGACATCTGACCTTTGAAAGAAGACTGTTCATCCTGTTAGCCAAAAAAAAAAAAAAAAAAAAGTTAGATATGACGTCATCATCACTGCGATAATGGTTCTCAGTCAAGTGTTTTTTTCATGTTATAGAAGCAATGATAGTCAAATGTGGCCATATCAGAAGAATAGGTAAGGTGATCGACCAGTTTAAATCCACATTCACACACATGTAACAGTATGCGATAATTATCCATCCCACAAAATGTTTAATATCTAAAAGAAAAAACACTAAACTAATTGAGTTTTTTACCGGGTTTTCAGATAAGACGTTTAGACATCTTGACACCATTTGTCGTAAGAATCACTGAAAAACACTTCGAGTTATTCAGGTAGAAAAAAACAGGTTAAAATCTTTTTGTGTCAGCCCCATTATATCTTCTCAACTGAGCAATGGTGAAATGAAAAAGATCATTCGTGCCTTCAGTAATAGTACCAACATTCATACTCTGGCATCCATTTTCAAAATCCATTCAAGAACCATCAAGAGAACGGCCAATAAGTTGAAAACAGTAGAACAGTAGAGAGGAAAACTGGATCAGGATATCACAATAGGAAGTGGGATCATCATTTCAATTTAGAGCTAAATAGATCAATTAGAAAATGTCCAATTAAATTCATAATACGTTTGGCACATGACAGATGAGGTTCACCTATGACAGTCCAAGGAGCAAAGATGTGAAATGAAATGTGAAAATGAAATCGTACTTGAAACGTGTGAGGCAGCTTATTACTCCCAGACAGTAAGTTAGAAGGCTAGAGAGGGCAGAGATCATCTTGAATAAGTTTGAAAATGATCCTGGAATTATATATATATATATATATATATATATATATATATATTCATGAGCTTCCGATTCTTAGCTATGATTAATTAAAGAGAAATTGATTTTCCTTTATGATCGATTTCATCGCAATACTTCTGCTAAGCTTAGAGAGTAATTATACATTCTTATTGTTCAAAGTAGTGTCCAATAGAGTTATAAATTCCAGTATGATATCTTTAATCATTTCTAAGATACAATGGTTCAGAGTTTAATCTAACAATTGGATAAATGTGCTGTTACACGTTTTGGACAATATTGCTGTTACACCTGCCAGACATACAAAATATATATATATATATATATATATATATATATATATATATATACACACACACGCACAAACACACAGTCGATGAAAAATGGATTGTTTACTACAATGTTTAGCTATAAACTAATTCAGTATAAAACAGAAATGAGCCACTGTTAAACACAACAAACATCGGCTGCGTATCTGGTGGGATGAGAATAGCATTGTGTATTAGGAACTCCTTCCGCAAAATCAAACGTTGGATTCGAACAAGTATTGTTCCTAGTCAGACTTCCGCGACAAAAAATTTTTATATATATATAAAATCAAACGTTGGAAATTTTTGAAAAAACAAAAAAAAACTTAAAGTATTGTTCCTACGTTCAGACTGATTAAAGACAAGACAATATTCATCGACAATTCAAAAATTCTTGGACATAAAAACATATGTTTTTTATATATTTATATTTATATATATATATATATATATATATATATTATACTTTATTTTCCATATTTTTTGTAAAACGTGTTCCGGGTCGTGTAACCTTCATCAGACGAAGAATGGTTATTTACACATATAATTAAAAGGAATTAATTTTTTTTATTATGTTTAACTATTGACTTATGTATTTGGTAATAATTCAAATTTTTCCTGAACTGTCGTAAAAATATTCCGTTGCTTAAGGGACAATAAAAGCAATTAGGATTGGTCAGAGAATGGGGGAATTAATGACGTCTTTGTTCTTATCTTTTATATCCTCTGCGTCTTTTTGAACCTTTTTTTTTACGGTATCCTGAGGAGATTTTATTAAATGACCTCTTAACGATTTAAATTTAAAATAAATTTTTATAAGAACGTCTGAGGATACCGTAAGGTTGAAACAAAGGTAGTGGATTCAACTGATCTCCTGAACACACACACACAATCACACACACACACACACACACACACACACACACACACACACACACACACACACACACACATATGTGTATGTATGTATGTATATATCTTTGTATGTATGTATGTGTGCGTGAAAAATGAATGATATGAAGTATCCGAACAAACATTATGTAAGATGGAATAAATGAAAATCAGTTGGATGTTTCAAATTTTTTTGTTGTTAACATTTCGTCTAGTAAGACATTATTAGAACGAGTTAAAACTTAAGGAAAAATCGTTACTATGGCAACCTTTTCTCTAAGAAACTTATCCCCTGATTTTTAAAGCTAAAAGCTTTACATGTTATTTTTACTTTTTTTTTTACTTTTATTTATTTATTTATTTCACGCATATATTGAGCACTTTGTAATATCACTGTTTCCTAGTCAGATTCAACCATATATATATATATATATATATATATATATATATATGTGTGTGTGTGTGTGTGTGTGTGTGTGTGTGTGTGGAGAGAGAGAGTGAGAGAAATAAATCCAGATATATACATAGATGAATAGATAGATACATAGATAGATAAATAGAAGGAATAAAGTGGGACAAATAGATAGATAGATAGATAGATAGATAGATAGGAATATGCTGGTGTGTGTGTGTATATATATATATATATGTGTATATGTATATATATGTGTCTGTGTGTGTGGGGGGAGAGAGAGAGTGAGAGACAGAAATAAATTCAAATAGATACATAGATAGATAGAAGGAATAAAGTGGGATAGATAGATAGATAGATAAATAGATAGATAGATAGATAGGAATATGCTGGAATATATATATATATATATATATATATATATATATATATATATATATATATATATAATAGAAAAGTTCAGAGCAGATAACATTAGAAAGATTTTAGTGTTCCATGAAAATAAGTGGATACAACGTCTAAAAACATACTATCCAGCCGGGCTAAACCATAAATTTAACAATATAGATAGTACTAATATATAACAGTACAAATCAAACCCAACCCACATTTCACACCCCCACAAGACAGACATGCTTACGGAGATGTTGAGGCCTCACAATTATACACACACACCCACACGAATATACACACTTACACACACCATACTCCCTCCCTCCCTAATGAGCCAAATGATAACACACACCCACAGCAATACACACGCTTACACATATCATACTCACTCACTCCCTAAGAACAAAATAATACACACACAAACACTTAACAGAGACACATCCCCTCTCTAGGACCAATAAAACTGTCAAAATGACCAAGGGAATTCAGAAAAGCATAGATCCATCCAGCTATTATCTCAAATAACAACTTAAAAGTGACTGTTTGACCAACACAAGGAATGTTAAATGATTCATGTTAAAAAGATAAAAAAAATAAAAAAGCAAATGAAAACTACAGACAAAAGTTCATTTTCTCCATCAAGACATCCATTTCTGTAGTTTACTGCTACCAGCAAGCAGAAATATTTCTTCTCCTGATGATGGCCATTTTGGCCGAAACTATATATATATATATATATATATATATATATATATATATATATGTGTGTGTGTGTGTGTGTGTGTGTGTGTGTGTGTGTGTGTGTGTGTATCGGACAATTTATCCATGATTTTGATCCCAATATACAATACATTATTCAAAAATACAATAAGAAATGAAACAAGCAGACCATGTCAGTTCTTTTTAACCAAACTTGTTTGGATGAATATTTGCTTACTAAATATACATAATTAACACTCACTCACTCACTCACATACACACATATATATATTTGTGTGCGCGTGTGTGTATTAATGGTTTATCTAACAATTCATCGAAGAGATTTTAAATAATGCCTCATCATTAATTATTTTAATTAAAAAAAAATTAATTTTAGTTTTCAACATGTAAACTTAGTTTTTACATTTTCCCTTTCGAAGTTTAATTCGGCTTTCCTACACCGAAAACGACAACATGACTCCGCCATATTGCGCACACGGAAATGGCCGTGCAGTGTTTATGTTTCCTTTCGGACCTCAAACTACGCTGCTTTTTGACATTTCGATAACATGTCTTTCTTGATATATGACTACGCGTCGAGAACTCCGTATTCTTCCTTTCCAAAATTGAGATTTTTCTTTCTTTTTATTTTTATGCTATTTTTTTCCCATGACTTTTGTTTTTTTTTTACTTATTGTCTATTGTTGACACCCATTTTCTTCTTCTTCTTCTTCTTCTTCTTCTTCTTCTTCTTATTATTATTATTATTATTATTATTATTATTATTATTATCAACTTCCTTGTTCTTGTTCTTTGTTTATATTTTGCTTGTTTTTTCTTTCTTTCTTTCTTTCTTTTTTCGTTTTGTTTACAAATATCAATTCTCCCCGACGGTGATAACCATCGTCGATTTGTTTTTGTTTTTTTTTTGTTTTTTTTTCTCTTTAAAATTGGTCAAAGACAAAATAAAAGCGAAATTAAATAGAATTAATTATTAAAACAGCTTCTTTTGTCCTTAAAAAGCATTTAAATTTTTTTTTAATTTTCAACGAAACTATTTCTTTGTTTAACTCTATCTTCCAGACACAGAAACAATTCACTTAAAAAAAAAAAAAAAACATTTGAGAATCTCGTATTGCGCATCAATCACAGAAAACAAAATCGTAGAGAAAGAGAGAAAAAAAAAAGGAGTTTTTTGTTCAGAAGTTTAATAAATTTAACATGGGAAAAGTGTCTGAATGAAGAAACTTAATTCTAACTAAAAATTACTACCACTTTCCAATAATAGTTGTAAACTTTAGTATATTAAATACTTATACAAATGTATTAATTATTATGGGACCCACAATTACTTTTCTATATTTTTTTAGAAGTTTAATATTTTTTCTATTTATTTTTTTTTCAATATTTTTATTTTATTTCTTTATTTTCTTACTTTCTTTGCCATATTTCTTTTCCTTAAATGCTATTTATCTTTATTTAAACTTTTCTTTCTTTCTTTTTTACTTTCTGTTTTCTTTCTTTACCCTTCTTTCTTTTTCCTTTCTTGCTTTCTTTCTTTCTTTTATTTCTTATCACCCTTTGTTTTTCTGTATTTCCTTCTTATCATGCTTTCTTTCTTTCTTTCTTTTCTTTCTTTTTTCTTTCACCCTTTCTTTCTTTTTCCTTAAATGTTTTCTGTTTTTCCTTCTTATCATGCTTTCTTTCTTTTCTTTCTTTTCTTTTTTCTTTCTTTTTTCACTTTCTTTCTTTTTTTCCCTTAAATGTTTTTCTGTATTTCCTTCTTTCACGCTTTCTTTCTTTCTTTCTTTCTTTCTTTCTTTCTTTCTTTCTTTTTTCTTTCTTTTCTTTCTTTCTGTATTTCCTTCTTTCTTTCTTTCTTTCTTTCTTTCTTTCTTTCTTTCTTATCCCCCTCTCTTTCTTTTTCCTTAAATGTTTTTTTATTTCCTTCTTTCATGCTTTCTTTTTCTTTCTTTCTTTCTTTCTTTTCTTTTCTTTCTTTTCTTATCACCCTTTCTTTCTTTTCCTTAAATTTTTTCTGTATTTCCTTCTTATCATGCTTTCTTTCTTTCTTTCTTTCTTTCTTTCGTTTTCTTTCTTTCACCCTTTCTTTCTTTTTTTCTTTCTTTTCCCTTAAATGTTTTTCTGTATTTCTTTTACGCTTTCTTTCTTTCTTTCTTTCTTTCTTTCTTTCTTTCTTTCTTTCTTTCTTATCACCCTTTCTTTCTTTTCCCTTAAATGTTTTTTCTGTATTTCCTTCTTATCATGCTTTCTTTCTTTCTTTCTTTCTTTCTTTCTTTCTTTCTTTCTTTCTTATCACCCTTTCTTTCTTTTCCCTTAAATGTTTTTTCTGTATTTCCTTCTTATCATGCTTTCTTTCTTTCTTTCTTTCTTTTCTTTCTTTCTTTCTTTCTTTCTTTCTTTCTTTCTTATCACCCTTTCTTTCTTTTCTTTTTTTTTCTAAATTTCCTTCTTATCACGCTTTCTTTCTTTCTTTCTTTCTTTCTTTCTTTCTTTCTTTCTTTCTTTCTTTCTTTCTTATCACCCTTTCTTTCTTTTCCCTTAAATGTTTTTTCTGTATTTCCTTCTTATCACGCTTTCTTTCTTTCTTTCTTTCTTTCTTTCTTTCTTTCTTTCTTTCTTTCTTTCTTTCTTTCTTTCTTTTCCCTTAAATGTTTTTTCTGTATTTCCTTCTTATCCTTCTTTTCTTTCTTTCTTTCTTTCTTTCTTTCTTTCTTTCTTTCTTTCTTTCTTTCTTTTCTTATTTTCTTTTCCCTTAAATGTTTTTCTTGTCATTTCTTTCTTTCTTTCTTTCTTTTCTTTCTTTCTTTCTTTCTTTCTTTCTTTTTCTTAAATGTTTTTTTTTTCTTTCTTTCTTATCATGCTTTTCTTTCTTTTTCTTTCTTTCTTTTTTTTTTTCTTTCTTTCTTTCTTTCTTTCTTTCTTATCACCCTTTCTTTTTTTTTCTTTTCCCTTAAATGTTTTTCTGTATTTCCTTTTTTTTTTCTTTCTTTCTTTCTTTTTTTCTTCTTTTTTCTTTCTTTCTTTCTTTCTTTTCACCCTTTCTTTCTTTTCCCTTTGTTTTTCTGTATTTCTTCTTATTCTTTCTTTCTTTCTTTCTTTCTTTCTTTCTTTCTTTCTTTCTTTCTTTCTTTCTTTCTTTTTTTTCTTATTTCCTTCTTTCTTTCTTTTCTTTCTTTAAATGTTTTTCTTTCTTTCTTTCTTATCTTTCTTTCTTTCTTTCTTTCTTTCTTTCTTTCTTTCTTTCTTTCTCTTTTTCTTTTTTTTCTAAATGTTTTTCTGTATTTCCTTCTTTCTTTCTTTCTTTCTTTCTTTCTTTCTTTCTTTTTTCTTTCTTTTTCTTTCTTTCTTTGTTTCTTATCACCCTTTCTTTCTTTTCCCTTAAATTTTTTCTGTATTTTTTCTTATCACGCTTTCTTTCTTTCTTTCCTTCTTTCTTTTTTCTTTCTTTTTCTTTTCTTTCTTTCTTTCTTTCTTTCTTTCTTTTCCTTAAATGTTTTTTCTGTATTTCCTTCTTATCACGCTTTCTTTCTTTTTCTTTCTTTCTTTTTCTTTCTTTCTTTTTCTTTCTTTCTTTTCTTAAATGTTTTCTGTATTTCCTTCTTATCACGCTTTCTTTTCACCCTTTCTTTCTTTTCTTTCTTTCCCTTTCTTTCTTTTCCCTTAAATCTGTTTTTTCCTTTTATCTTTCTTTCTTTCTTTCTTTCTTTCTTTCTTTCTTTCTTTCTTTCTTTCTTTTCCCTTAAATGTTTTTTCTGTATTTCCTTCTTATCACGCTTTCTTTCTTTCTTTCTTTCTTTCTTTCTTTCTTTCTTTCTTTCTTTCTTTCTTTCTTTCTCCTAAAATGTTATTCTGTCTTTCTTTCTTTCTTATCACTCTTTCTTTCCTTCTTTTCTTTTATCTAGTTCCTAAAGATCGTATTTTTTAGATAATATTTCAGTAACATACAAAGCTACGATATTCTCTTCCCGACCCATTGTTAGTTCAGTTGCTAACAAAATTGATTCAATGTGTCGTGCGAAACATTTTTTCTTCCCAGAATCTTACATATCTTGCACATCTATAAATCTACCATTTGTCCATGCTTAGAATATTGCTGCCACATATGGTCCAGTGCCCCTGCTATTTACTTTGAGCTCCTTGATAAAATCCAAAGAAGAATCAGCAATATTATTGGTCTTGATCCGGTGACTCGGCTTCAGTTACTTTTCCACTGCCATAAGGTTGTCTCTCTGAGTCTTTTCTATAAATACTTTCATGGTGCATTTACTTCCGATGAAGTCTTAGTTATAGCACCAAGATTTTTTTAATTTAAGCGCAGTACTAGATTGGCATCAAGGTCTCAACAATTTACTGTTGAGCTGGTTAGATGTAACGGTAAGTTCTTTGCTAACAGTTTCATTTCTCGCAATTTTCGTTTGTGGAACTCCCTGTCGGATTCATTCTTTCCAGTCAACTTTAATCTGCAAAAATTTAAATGCAATGTCAATTGCTATCTACTGTCGTCCTGATTAATCTTTTCTCTTTCTGCTCATTATTAATGTTTCTGTTTTTAATTCTTCCATACCCTCCAACTCCTTGTGTCTTAGTGACTTTATTAGCCTTGCACTTGCATGTGGTGGTAACGATTATATATATATATATATTATATATATATATATATATACGTGTGTGTGTGTGTGTGTGTGTGTGTATGTGTGTTTTAGTGGACTCACCAATGTTCCATCTGCTTGTCTGAATCATCTTCAAGAAGCGAGAGCAAGATATAAAAGGTCAGCCAATCTAAGAGTGATCTCATCTAACAATCCTCACACTTACTCCATATGTGGCCTCCTTTGTAAATCACTAGCGGGTCTTAAAAGCCACTTAAGATTATCGCACAAAATTTCATTACTGAATCAATAAGCTGTCAGATCCTCATACGTCGAAACCGACGGGAGAGACCATATATATATATATATATATATATATATATATATATATATATATATAATTATTTATTTAAAAAATTTATAACATAAATATGTTATAAAATCACTACAGAAATATACGTCCTAATTTAGTTTTAACCATTATATTGAAGGGGTGAACAGATGATCTTTTTTTTTTATAAGAAAAGAAGATCTAGAAAAATCATCTGGTTCTCCCCCTTTCCCCTTTAAAATTTATAATTTTAAATAAATAATTATATCTGCTCTACTTTGTATTGAGCACTCTTTTAAGAATAGTAATTGTTGGTTATTGGAATTCATTCTGTATACACCAATTATATACTATATATATATATATATATATATATATATATATATATATATATATATATAATCCAAACGTTACATTTAATCTAATCATTATATTTAACCTAATGATTAAGTTAAAGTGTTAGTAATGTTATATTATGGGATTAGCAATTTAAAAGGTATGAAACATTTGGATTAAACTATCTAAAATAAGACCCGATAACCGAGTTAGGAATCCAAGGGAAGTAACTCGAATGGAAACCAGTATATAGGAGTGGGGTGTAAAAAGCCTTTTTTCATTGGCTGATGCTGACAGACGTATTTCAATAAGAACGGTCGCTCACCTAGCGATGTCTTTCTCTTTCTTTTTGCAATGTCGGGGGCGTAGCACGACGCTATCAAGGAGGTGGCCTGATTCGTCCGGAATCAGGTCGGGGTTGCTCTATGAGCCGATATGATGCAAAACCCGAAATCAATGAAGACCACCTTTGATGCATCTAAAATGTATTATGCAACTATTGCTTTTAATCCATTTCTTATATTTAATCTTACGATTAGATTTAATCTGATGATTACATTTAATTAAATAATTGCATTTAATTGAATGATTACATTTATAATGACAAAAATCTGTTCTTTTCTGCTGATCTATCACTTCTCTGTAGGTTCTTTAGGTAAATAGTCAAATAGTCTTTAAATAGTAAATAGTCTTTAGGTAAATAGTCAAATAGTCTTTAAATAGTAAATAGTCTTTAGTAAATACTCAAATAGTTTTTAAATAGTAAATAGTCTTTAGTAAATACTCAAATAGTCTTTAAATAGTAAATAGTCTTTAGTAAATACTCAAATAGTCTTTATGTATTGAAAGTTGAGATAAAAATGGATTGTCAGTGGTCAGGAATTAATGCAAGTGTAGTTAATATAATAAGTGTAGAGCAGTGAGGAGGCGCACGATCGAAAGAAAAAGTGCTACAAATCGCTGCTATCTGACTGCGTGGAAAAGAGATGGGCATGTCATGTGTTAATTATTGAGGTTGGGTGCTGTGGATTACACGGACGGTCAATCGTTCCCTTTCTTCAGAAGATGGGTATCAATGGTCGGAGCCTAAAGCGTGCTTCACATCATCTCCAGACCACAGTTCAACAGGCATCGAGTTGGATCTGGTCAAGATCCAAAATAAATAAAGTTAAATAAAACCATGCTCGCAACAAAATGCTACATCCGACGTGAAAGACGTCATTAATAAAGTTCGCTACGAGCTCTTTGTGTATTTTAACACAACGATGAAGATTTTAGTTGCAGTTATAAAAAGAAATCACAATAGACTGACAGATATACAAAAATAACACTCTGTACGGTGGTAAAAGCTACTGGTGGCGCCAGGGGTGGCAGTACCGCCTTAGCCACTGAAACTGTGTTACCTCCCCTAATTAGAGGCTGACGAGGGCACGGTATGATACGTTGTATGTAGGGAATTATTATCTCTTGCCTACATAGTTAATATAATAAGTGTAAAACAGTGAGGAGGCGCACGGTCGAAAGAAAAACTGTTACAAATCGCTGCTATCTGACTGCGTGGAAAAGAGATGGACATGTGATGTGTTAATTATTGAGGTTGGGTGCTATGGATTACACGGACGGTCAATAGTTCCTTTTCTTTAGAAAGCGTGCTTCACATCATCTCCAGACCACAGTTCAACAGGCATCGAGTTGGATCTGGTTAAGATCCAAAATAAATGAAGTTAAATAAAACCATTCTCTCGACACAATGCTACATCCGACGTGAAACACATCTGTTTACTTTACATTCGACATCATTAATAACGGTCACTATGACCGCCCTGTCTATTTTAACACCAGGTTAAAAATTTCAGTTGCAGTTGTAAAAAGAAATCGCAAGAGATTGACACGTATACAAAAATAATACCATATCCAGTGGCAAAAGCTACTGGTGGCACCAGAGGTGGCAGTACCACCTTGGCCACCGAAACTATGTTATGTCCCCTGGTTGAAGGCGGACGAGGGAAGAGTATCGCACGTTCTTTCACACGGTGTATGTAGAGAATAGAAAGAGCTGTTATATGATTTATGCAATTGCATTTTTCATTAATTTTACTGTAGAAATACCCTGAAAAAAATATATAAATGCATTAAAAAGAAAGAAAGAAAGAAAGAAAGAAAGAAAGAAAGAAAGAATAAAAAAGAAAGTTTGATTGATTTGATTTTTACGGTGTATCAACCTTTTGCGGGTTATTTAAAACAAGAAAATATTTTTGAATTGTAAAGGAAGAATAATGATTTACTAATACAAATCATACACATTAACCCATAGATGGCGGGGAGAAGAGGTGGATTCATACCTTTCCCAAGGGTATTTGCGCGTAAGTGAATATAGCGAATCCGACTGGAATTGGAACTCAGCTCTCCGAGTGCCAATTCGAAGCCATTATCAATTACACCACCTGCATATCGAAGCTTACAGTCCCTGGTATTCCCAAGCGGTGACCCGAGTTCGACGTTGCTCAACTTCGGTGATCTTGCGAGAACCGGTGTTTCAACGTGATATGGCCGCAAGCCCAAGAAAGAAACAGATTGTTAATAGTCAGAAATTAAAGCAAGTGAAATACATAACATTTTTAGGCCTCTCAGAGTCGGACAATTGCTAGCAGGACTAGTTAGCCATTATTAATACGTAATAAATTGATCATCACTGAGTGTTTCAAACAAAATTTAACATTAAATAACCTAACAATAATTGACAAGTAAAATATATCTAATCAAATTTTGTATGTATTAAGTAAATTCATTTGAAACTAAATTTAATGCAGGAATACGTGTAAAAAGTTTTATTATGGATATGCATTTCAAAAAAAAAAAAAAAAAAGGATTACAGTAGTCAGGAAGTAATACAATTTTTTTTATTCTATGCACCGTTAGTTACATAACGTCCCTCTTTTGAAATTCGCGCCTTGTCCTCATTTTGTCCGTCGCTCACTGGCAAAATTAGCAATACGATTTAGCCTTTTGTGAATCCACATATTATATTTGAAAGAGATGCAATTAAAAAAATAATAAATAAAACAATAAATCTATTCCACTTGTTACTGAAGTTATTTTATAAGTACGCGATTTTAAGGGGGGGGCTGCAAAAATAAAAGAAATACAAAATATATTTAATCCATCAGTTATTGAAGATATCAAATGTACGTGATTTGAAGGAGAATCGAAAGCGACATATTTATACCACCTTGCTATTCATAAAAACAAATATATTGGTGATAAAATTTGATTTTTTTTCATGTAGAATTTGTGTTTTTTCTAAAATGCATGCAGAATTTTTTGAAACTGACAGATTTCGACATTGACTAACCCAAGAAAGGTTGAAATGCCCTAAAACCCATTAACCAATCTTTTCCAATTTCAAAACATTCAGAAGTATGAATGAACCTGCCTGTAAATTCCAATTGTAAAAATAGCAATTGTTTGAAAGTTCAGCTTCTGGTGGCATGTCATATCTCTTCAGGATATAAACAGTCACGGCTCTCCGTAAATTCATTTTCTTTATTATCTATGAACTGCCATGACTCCTTCGCAAAGTTTGTCTGTTTGGAATTCAGAGTTGTTCTTCAGCTAAACTGGCTGCCACCTAAAACTGGAAAAACCGGTCTATACTACTATTTAGTCACCAGGGAGAATATATTCATGCCTTCCCAATGGTATGAGTGTGAAATTAATGCAACAGAGTAGAAAGGAACGTGCCGAATTATTTACTTGGTTTTGCATCGCCTTGTACTCATGGTGTTCTATAATGCAGGCCTATTCATGGTGCAACTAATGGCCAGAACTGGATGCTCAAAATCTCATCGTTCTATTTATGGCAACGTATTTTAGCTTCGGTTTTGTTTTGCAGTAACATGTTTCTACAGTAGTCGCTTGAAGAAATTTAAAGAAATGTTTATTTTTTGCACTTGGAATAACTTTAGTTCACTTAATTGAAATAATTATAATATTTATTTATTTCCTTCGTACTTGCTTACGTTTACTGCAAAAAAAAACATTGTGCGGAACTCACTAAAAATGTAATTTAGGAATTTTAGTGTTGTCAGATGGAAGTTTATGTGACATTTTTCATTTAAAGTTAATTCAACATTTTGCAATTAAAGTTAATTTAATGCTGTTCTCAATAGAATTTGTTATTCATAAAAGCAGATACACAAATGTTAAACTTGAATTTATTTTGCGTATTCTGTATTTATGTTTCTAACTGGCAAAAAGAGCATGTTGAATTTTTATCGCAGTTCTAATATCGAAATTTAACGTTTTACACCGTAAAATTTAAGACAAATTTAAAGCCACAGAAAAAGCAGGATATTCTAACCAAAGAAATAATTTAGTAATTCGATTTTTCGATTTTTTTTCTTCTTACATAAATCCTTTGAGTAAGTTCATTTTTAGTAATGTTTTGTTTTATTTAATATTTAACAGATTTTTTACCCGATTTTATATTTACACTGCGAAACTTACTTAAAAATGCTATTATTACATAAAGTTAATTTAATTATTTTCTGTTCGATATTGCTATTCATAACAAATATATTGGTGATAAAATTTGATTTTTTTATGTAGAATTTGTATTTTTTCTAAAATGTAGGCTGAATTTTAGTTTATTTAATAATTAAAAAAAAAAGAAACAAATGTAATATTTTATACAACAAAACTAATAAAAATGAGTAATGTTGTTTAACTTTTAGCTTTTCTCTGAAAATTTTTTAGATCAAAACATTTTGAAATATACCTCCACATATGGTCCTTAGTTGCACCATGAGTATGCCTGTAGTATAGAAGGCCACTGGTTACCCATAGGTGGTATTATTCTAGATGCTCAGTGCTACCTTATAAAATAATACAGTTATTATGAGGTGTCCTAATATTATTCGTGGTTTTCTGTACTTTACACAAATGCATATTATATATATATATATATATGTGTGTGTGTGTCTGTGTGTCTGTGTGTGCGTGTGTATGTATTTAGCCAGCATTTTTTCATTGATGCATGTATCATTAAATAATATAGACAAGTTTTGTATATTTATTTTAAGTAAATTCCTTTCATATTGTCTTATTAATTTAATAACATTATCATTGAAAGATGAAAGAAAATCACCATATTGATACATGTTTTTTAATCTTATCTATGCTTTCGGCTTATATAAGCCATCATCAAAAATGACAATTACATTTCAATATATTAAACAATACACGGACAAAACAATAATGTTTTTTGTTTTTTGTTTTTTGTTGCATGAAAGATTTTCAAGCAACGACAAACTCGTGTATACTAGACGCGGACGGGAAAATCGCACTGCACCTCGTGACGTCACACATGACCACGCGAGAGTGAAAACGAGAAGTATTAAGTATGTGAAGCCGTTGGTATAAACCAATGGCTTCTGTTACCAATTATAGGCATTAAAAAATATTTGTGGAGATTTCAACTGTTTTATGTATATAGCTTCAAGAAAGTTTAGTTTTTGTTTCTTGTTTTCGTGTTTAAGTATAGTTGTGTTTTCAACGAGGATTTTCCGGAATTGTGTATGTGGCCAGGCATGTTGTTTTAAATGCCTGAATATGTTAGTTATTATTCAAATATATAATCAAGCATCGTGAAAGCGAGTTTGTGGTGTGACCAACATAAATATTATTTAATCTATTGGAGATACAATCTCCCAAAGGGCACTTCAATTTGTAAACTATGTTGGATTTTGCAAATCGCTAACGGGGGAGGAGGAAGAATCATTGCGAATAATTGAGTTGGATATACTAGATTTAATGTAGTATATGATTAACTTAATTTTTCTGCTGGGATCTGTTGTTTTGATATATGAATAATAATTCTAACATAGTGGATAAAAGCAACAAAGATGAGGGCAATAGTCCGAATAATGTAAATAGTATACAGAAGACATCAGTTTAATAATACGTAAATACTTATACACCAAAAGACACTTGTTTAATAATACCTAAATACTTATACACACCAGAAGACACCAGTTTAATAATACATAAATACTTATACACCAGATGACACCAGTTTAATAATAGGAAAATACTTATAGACACCAGAAAACACCGGTTTAATAATACTTATACACCAGAAGACACCGGTTTAATAATACTTAAATATTTATACATCAGAAGACACCAGTTTAATAATACGTAAATACTTATACACCAGAAGACACTAGATAAATAATAGGCAAATACTTATAGACACCAGAAAACACCGGTTTAATAATACTTAAATACTTATACACCAGAAGACACCAGTTTAATAATACTTAAATACTTATACACCAGAAAACACCAGTTTAATAATACCTAAGTACTTATAAAATTTCTTCGTATCGATAGAAAAAATTAAGCATTTTGTTTGGATTTTCCAGGAGAAATAGTGCTAGGAAGCAATGTGATGTCAATAATTTCCTTTCAGAACGTGGCTCTCCAAAACTTCCTCTATTTTATTATTCTAAGTAACTTTTAACTCTTTACCCATTTTTTTTTTATTCTGCCATCCACAGTCACGTTAAGTAGGTAACTAGCTGCTCCCCCTACTTCTTTTGCCTTCAGTATACCCTGTAAGTGTTAAATTCTCGAGGCTCCTTTTTCACATTTTGTGTTCCAAAATTTTCAGCTGTCTCTTTCTGATATACATTTCTTTATAGTTCTTAGTCTCTTTAAGATTTACTTCTGCCAAGTCTATGGTATGGTTGAATCATTTAGGTCATAAAGAAGACAATCTTCTATCAGACTGGCGCTATAAAATCGCAAAGTTACCAAGTAATCAAAACCATGCTACTTGAAAATTTTCTACAGAAAAAACAACAAAAATCGCTAGCATATGCAACTAGAAGAGAAAATAATTATATAATCAAGATTTCGACTTTCTACACTACCTTAAAGAAAAGGTTTGGGAAAAAAAGCCCCCATCACTAATAAAAAGAGCCATAGCAGTTAATGAACTTGAGAAATCTAATTTTCTGAAAAAATATTTTGAGAAAACTTTTTTATAAATTTCAATCGACAGTAATGCTAACTGTTCGGTCAATGAATGCCGAATGTTTCCTGTATGGAAGCGGTAAATTTCGCCATTACCATTATCCTGTTTGTAATTTTCTGCGTTGAAATCTTGCAAATATAAGAACCATAATTATTGTCTGAAACCTAGATACGTTCAAATGGCTTACTTTTCTTCTGATAGAAGTGACACCTCGACTATTTATTATTATTATTATTATTATTATAAATGCATCAAGAGAAATGAGCTAAACAAAATGAAATTCTTCTCTTGCTTTACACAAAGAATCACTTTACCGAATAACGGACGACTCTAGTGTACAAAATGGCGTCAGCGTCAAAATTGCTTGAGGCGGGAAAATGAGGCGGGAAGGCAACAGACGTTATGCCATTAACAAAAGGATTACTACTTTGGCTGCTCGATTATTGTTGCTGGAAAGCACCGACGTAACAGACAAACACTATTATCAATGGAAGTTATAAGCAGGTATGCTTTAGATGAACATGTACTACAATAAAAGATGATCACTCTAGACAAGCGGAATGTCTTCTCATCGATATGATGCAGAATAGATACAACTTGTAATATGTTTGGACACATATTTAAACCCCGGGGATGTGCTACTCCATGAAGGGAATAGTCTGATTATGACAATACAGGAATCTCTTGTTCTGATTTGAAATCAATATCTATTTTTATTATTATTATTGTTGTTGTTGCTGTTGTTATATAAATGTTTCCTTAAGTTAGATCTGTCAACATTCTCAAATCTTTTCCCTTACTCAATACAGGGAGCTTATTTTAATAATAATGTTTTGTGAAGCGTTTCAGTTTTGAAGATTAAATCTTTTTTTTCCATTTATTTATTTATTGTTGCGCAATTCTTCTGGACCGTTCAGATGCCCTTGGTTAATTATGGGATTATTTAGTTTTCAGTTAAAGTGAAAACAACTAATTTTAACCAAATTTTATAGCTGCTGTTCTCTATTGGTTGCTACATGGATTGTAACAAATAAATAAAACTTTTGCTTTCTTTTTATTTTCATCTTATTTTTTTATTCCATACTTATTTTTTCTTCAAGTCCACGTTTCTTTTCTTATTTCGTAATTTCTTTTCTTTCTTTCATTCCGGGTTTTTCTTTTCCCGTAACTGTTATTTATCATTCTATCCTTTTCTTTTATAATTCCATCTGTTCTTTCTTTCTTTGATTCTTTTTTTCGTATTTCGTTTCAGTTTCTTTCCTTTTATATAGTCTTTTTCAACCTTTATCATAGTCATTTCTTTTTTATGCTATGAGTCTTTCTTTTTTTCGTTCTTTCTTTATTTTTATTATTTCCATCCTTTATTACTCTTTTCTTCTTTCTCCGTTATAATTATTC
>CAHIKZ030000657.1:1792500-1795000 GCA_903632075.3 Acanthosepion pharaonis
GAACGGGAAAAGAAAGAAAAATGTATGATAAAGGAAGAAAACATGTACTGAAAAAGAAAGAAAAAGAAAGAAAGAAAGAAAGAAAGAAAAAAGAAAGAAAAGCGGAAAAGAAAGAAAATGTATGATAAAAGAGAAAGAAAAAACATGTAACTGAAATAAATAAATAAAAAAGAAAAGAAAGAAAGAAAGAAAGAAAGAAAGAACGGAAAAGAAAAAGAAAGAAAAAGTAAAAAAGAAAAAAAAAATCGAAAGAATGAAAGAAAGAAAGAAGAAAAAGAAAGAAAAAAGAAAAAAAGAAAGAATGAAAGAAAAGAAAGAAAGAAAGAGAAAGAAAGAATCCTAGCGGAAAAGAGAAAGAAAATGTATGATAAAGGAAGAAAACATCTCCTGAAAGAAAAAAAGAAAGAAAGAAAGAAAGAAAGAAAGAAAGAAGAATCAGAACGGGAAAAGAAAAAAAATGAATGATAAAGGAAGAAAATATGTACTAAAAGAAAGAAAGAAAGAAAGAAAGAAAGAAAGAAAGAAAGAAAGAAAGAATCGTAGCGGAAAAAGAGAAAGAAAATGTATGATAAAGGAATAAAACTTGTACTGAAAAAAGAAAGAAAGAAAGAAAGAAAGAAAGAAAGAAAGAATCGTAGCGGAAAAAAGAAAGAAAATGTATGATAAAGGAAGAAAACTTGTACTGAAGAAAAAAAGAAAGAAAGAAAGAAAGAAAAGAAAGAAAGAAAGAATCAGAACGGAAAAAGAGAAAGAAATTGCATGATAAAGGAAGAAAACATGTATTGAAAGAAAGAAAGAAAGAAAGAAAGAAAGAAAGTATCTGTCTATATTTCTGAATTGATGTACTATGTACATTATTTACATTATTCGGACTATTCTCAGCAAAGATGGGGACGATAGTCCGAATAATGTAAATAAAAGAAGAAAGATAGAAATAAAGGAAGAAGGAGAGAAAGAAAAAAGAGACATAACGAGAAAGGAGAAAAGAATAATGAAGAAAAATAATATATACAGTAAGAAAAAAAGACCGAAAGAAAGAAAGAATGAAAGAAAGACAAAGAATAATAACTAAAAAAGATAAAGGAAATGTCGAACGAAAGAAAAGAAAATCATAAAGAGAAAGGAATAACGAAGAAAAAAATAACATATGTAAAAAGAATTAAAGAACGAAAGGAATATAATGAGAAAGAAAAAATGAATAACAATGGAAAAAATAACATCTATACAAAGAAAGAAAGAAAGAATCAGAAGGAAAAATAGGAAAAGAAAAAAAATTATAAACAACTAAACTCATTAAAACCTGAGCACGTATTGATCTTTATCAAATGTGATCATTTGCAACAATCCACCTATATTATCTATGGATATTAAACATTGAATAGAATGAGACGGATATTTGCAGTATTGTAAATTTATTTCCGATCTGCTGTCTCGTTTTTTGTTGTTAAGAGATTTACAAGTTTACTCTCCCTATGCAAGCAATTGGTGGAAAACAAAACAAAACAAAACAAATAAATAAATAAATAAAATAAAATAAAAAATAACCAAAAACAAATCTTCATTATTTGTCTAGCACAATGTTTGCATCCATTTAGCTGTGCAATTTTTACTTCTAAAACTTGCAGTACTCATGAAGTATAAAATATTTATCAATCTGTTTGGTTGCAAGATGGAGAGTCAATTGGAATAGAGAGTCAATTTTTAATTTCAGAAAACTAGGTTTGGGGCACAAATAATATCAGAATATAGAAAGCAAATTGGCGACAAATAAATCTTACAAAACAATCAAAGCCAGAGATCTACACATTTTAATATTAGCGAAAAGTAGTCAAGAATATGAAAACCAAAAAGCCATCCTTGAAAAAAATCTGTAATAAAATTCTTATATAACAATAAAATCCCATTCTTCGATAATTACATAGAACTCAATTTTAATGTATTTAATACCTTCATATAAAAAGAAACCCAATATCAAGGATTCCTACTTTCTCAATTACAAAAAAAAATGAATACCTGCAACGTTATCATTAGTAGTGATAAAAAAAAAAACTTCCTAAATAGAACCTCCTCTTGCCGAAAAATATTCATCAGCTAACTGAAACATATAAAGCAAACATTGGTTAACAATAGTTTCCCCAGCTACGTTATCGACAATCAAATAAGATTACACATACAGAATAAATTAAATAGCACCAACACTAACAATACAGGACAGCAAAACATTAACTCCTTTTACTGGCTTAAACTGATTTATTAAAAGTGCTTCCAATATCTTTAGACTTCTTTTACAATTAGGTATTTTTAGAATAATAGAGTTATGTACAAAAAATTCTCTTACAGGGGCGCGGAGTTACGTTTGAGTGTTTAAGCATATCATTATCGAACTATATTCACTCAAAATAGATAAAACTTATGAACAAGACAAATTCAACACGGGACGCATAATAAAAAATATATTTCACACTTCAACTTTAGCTAACGAGTTTATCACGTAACCAAT
>CAHIKZ030000657.1:1800000-1807500 GCA_903632075.3 Acanthosepion pharaonis
AAACCAAAACACATGCAGAAGAAGAGAAGAAAATAATAATAATAATAATAATAATAATGAAGAAGAAGAAGAACGTGAAAGAAGTAAGAAACTTTATTTAGTAATAAAGAAAACCAACAAGTTCAAAATAAAGTTTCAAATGGGTGAAGAAATGCAAGTAAAGCATAATACACCGACTGCAGCTGCAAACTACTTAGAAAAGAAAAGAAAGGCAAATGCAACCAACCAGATACAGAAACAGTGGCAAGATAAACCGCTTCACGGTCTACTCAGCCCGTAGCAAACTAGTTGATGTAGACAAACCCCGTACTCATCAGTGGCTACGGAGTGCATGGTTAAAAGCTGATACCGAAAGTTTTATTCTTGAAGCACAGGACCAATGCTTCCTAACTAGAAATTACCAAGCACACATACTGAAAAATTGTGTTATCTCCAAATGCAGATTCTGTGATAAATATCCAGAAATAGTTGACCATCTTGTCTCAGGTTGCGCTGTATTGGCACCTACTGAATATAAAACTCGGCATAAAAGAGTGGGTCAATATCTGCACTGGAAATTCTGCAACTTTTACAAAAAGGAAACTGCAAGAAATTGGTATGAACACCACCCAGACCCGGTTACGGAAATAGGACCTGTAACAATTTTATGGGACTTTACAATATAAAGAGATAGAGAGAATGGAAGAGAGAGAGAGAGAGAGAGCAATCAAAGCCAATCGTCCAGACATCGTGATCAAAAACCACAAAAACAGAATGTGCTTTCTTATTGATAGGACAGTTCCTGCAGTCTGTAAAGTATCATTGAAGATCTTCAAAAAACTATCAAGATACATGGATCGTGAAGTGGAAATCCATAAAATATGGCACCTGAGGACAATAATTCTAGTTGTGGTTGGAGACCACAGTTTGATTGAAAAAGGTTCCGATAGACACATTGAGGTATTCCTGGTAGCCTATGATTTAAAGAAATACAAAACAATTGTTCCCACAAGTACAGTACACACCTTACGAGTGCAGGGACCCGGAAAGAAATGAGTATAAAACAGAAATCAAAGGAAATAATAACAACAACAATAATAATAATATAAAGCGAACTTAATGGCGCCAATAAAATGAAGGCTATCAACACCTTAGCTGTACCCGTGGTAATAATATACAGCTTCAACATTATTAAATTGTAGTTAAATGACATTAAAAGATTAGACGCCAAGACCAGAAAAACGCTTACCCAAATGAGGATGCATCACCAGAAAGATGTTGATAGGATGTACATATCAAGAGCTTTAGGAGGCTGAGGTCTAATCCAAATTGAACTAACTCTAAAAACTACAACAATCGGATTGGAAGCATACCACACAAAAACCAATGACCATCTTCTACAAATAGTAAAAGACCAAATTCAAACCATCAAGAAAGAATCTGCACTCTTCAAGAAAGAGCACAATATAACTGAAATCTTACAAACAAAAAAACCAAGCAAATACCATCTACTCCAAACGAGTAAAACAGGCAGCAAAACAACTGGGCTATATGAAATTACAAGGTGTTGCGTGGCAAATACCTAGAAAGAACGAAAGAAGCAGATGTGGGCCAACAGAAAACACATCACTGGGTTGAAAGCTGAGAGAGAAGGCCTAATTATTGCAGCACAGGACCAAAGCCTCGCAACCAGATTCTATCATTGTCACATTATCAAGGATGGAACTAACTCAAAATGCATAATCTGCGGAAATATAATGAAACTGTCGGCCATATTTTCTGAGGATGTCCGGAACTAGCAAAAATGAATATACCCACAGACATAATAACGAACAAGACCAAGATGATGCAAAGAAATATTTAGGAATTAATGAAGGAGACTGAATCCGACATACAATTATGAAGATACAGATCCAAAACGAATATTATAAGAGACTACGTTTGATACTAGAAAGCGAACTAAATGGGGACCCGAAAGATGTGGATAGGATGTACGTATCAAGGGCTTTAGGAGGTGGAGGTCTAATCCAATTAAGTATAAAAACTAAAACAATCGGATTGGAAGCATACCTCACAAAAACCAATGATCCTCAAATCTACAAATAGTAAAACATCAATTTCCCTCCATCATCAAAGCTGCACTCTTCCAGAAACAGCTTCATATACCTAAAATCCTTTCCAACAAAAAACGATGCGAATAACATCTAGGTCAAGCGAGTAAAAAGAGAGATGGTATGAACAACAACCAAATACTGTTATCCAAGATAACGATATAACTATCCTCTGGGACATGCCAATTCAAACTGACAGGGAAATAAAAACCAGCTAGACCTGATATTATTATAAAGCACAAGAAATTCAGGAAGTAGTGATTTTCCAAGCGTAGCTCAGATGTGGCACAATGACGAAAGTACGGTGCACCAAATGAAGATCGAACTCACTACTCTGTCGTAATAGTTCTAGCGAGACAAGATTGCTAACCATTACACCAGCACGAGGTGCGCAAGAAATCCAGGAAGTATATGCTTATTGACATAGCAATACCATCTGAGAGAAACACCTCCATGAAAATTATCGAGAAATTATCCAAGTACAAATACCTACAGATCGAGATTAACAGTATGTGTGGAATGAAGATTGAGACTGTACCAATAGTAATCGGAGCACTGGGCCTCGTGAGAAAAGGAATGGACAATTTTACTAATAGTTTTCCAGGTAACATCAACATACAAGTTGTCCAGAAGATCGCCCTACTAGGAAAATCCCATATACTAAGAAAAGTGTTATCAATTAAATGACAATTCTCCTATAGGGTCTAAGGATCATAGTTTAATCCCGAATCTACAGGATACAAAGCAGGAAACATAACATACACAAATAATAATAATAATAATAATAACAACAACTAGAAATACTCATGAAAATTTAATTTTAAAGTTAATGATTGAATAAACACCTTGCGAATTTCATTACTATAAAATACTCCTGGAAATGAACCAAGCGTCTAATTAATACGGGAATCCAAAATATAACATTTGAATATATTGTGTCGATTACCTATACTATACATATATATATATATATATATATATATATATATATATATATATATATATATATATATAGTACAGGTAATCGATCCGTTGGTATATAATCCGGTTGGATCCTAGTAACAATCAATATTAAAACTGATCCACAGAGAGCTTGATGTTTTTATTTTAACAGAGCATATGTATTTTTTACAAAAAAAAAAAAGATTACTTCAAGATCGGAAAAGACTATTTCAAACCGTCCATTAACGGCTTTCGTCAGCCGACTAAATACTAAGGATTATATTTTAACTGTTAAAATTAGAAATCCTTGAAAATGGCTAAATGTATAGCCGAAAGCGCTCGGATAATAAGAACATTCGGACAGTTTTATAATTTATCATACGAAAAGAAAAAATTATTAGATCGCATAAGAAATTGTATAAAAAACTAAATAAAAGCAACTTGTCTGTCGTTTTCACTGAAATGTGCATGAAAGAAGGATTGCTGCCTAAATACACGAATATATATATATATATATATATTACCTGTACATATTACCTACATCAGTTTTATGTATGTACAATCGTCAGGTACTAATAATTATGAACTTTTAAATATGGTTGCTTTAAAAAGTTCTGTGTCTCGAGGGAGCAACGTTATATTATATATTGATACAACGTTTAAAATTATTATAATTATAATTTAATATTGGAGTATAAATGCAAAATATAGTGTGTGAATAAGAAAAATATATATATATAAACTTGTTATTACCTGGATATTCAGTCAAAACGAGAAAAATATTAAAAAAAAAAAAAAAAAAGGAATGGGGCAACCGGTTATCGCTTCACACTTTCCAGAGCTCGATCGATGAAAGTTAAATTTTTATGCACACGACTAAAAAGGAAAGATGAGAAAGAAAATAGACGCGTATCAATAATATACTGTGACGGGTTTATTTTTACAAAGAAATCACATTCAGCCTCAACAATCGATTATTCATTTGGCATAAGGAAGTTTTGCGTTGATTTCATGAAAATCATTTCCAGGATCTTTAAATGGCAACTGGAAGGCGATCTACACAAAACAGAGAACTTTTTTCCCAAAAGTATGATACACATTCTCGATTTTTTATAAGGTGTTCTGCGATTGCAGACACGGATACAAATTATCTAATCGACCCTTTCTAATAGAAAAGAATTACTCAACATGTCCCAGCAACTATTGTCTTGTTTTTTAAGCATTTCCCCCCAAGCAAGGCGGGAAACCACTAGCATGCAAGGGGTTACAGAGGATTTGGAGCGAGATCAGATAGGAGTGATAGAGGAAAGGATGAAGAAAATGATAGGGGATAGATCAAGGCATCTGGAGACGTCGATTGACATTACATTTGAATAGTTGGAGATTATAGCTCTCAGGGAAACAGGAAAAGGGAAGGGAGTTCCACAGGTGAGAGGTGCGAGATATGAAGCTATTGGAGTAGGAGAGACGTCTACACTTAACAGTTTCAACAGTGAAAGGGTGAGAGCGGGATGCCAGCCTCGTAGGGCGCTTGAATTCACGAAGTCTGGGGACCAGCGAAAGCAGCTCATCGGAGCAATTACCATGAAAGTATTTGTAAAAAAGACAGAGGGAGGCGACGGCACGTCCGTGAGAGAGCGACTGCAGACGAGATGCCAGGTCAGGGCCAATTAAGTTGCATATCCGCCTCTGGATCTTATCAAGAACCCCGAAACAAACAGAAGGGGCTCCAGAGCATTATATGGCAGCAATATTGGCCTAACTTGTAGCCAGCTTCACAATGACATTTGGCTTTTAAAATTACGTCCTTTTTCATTTATTAATAAATAGAAATGAAATTAACCTGCTGGTATAAAAGCTTAAGGGCTGTAATCATGTGAGTTTAATAATAAAAAGTTTAATATAAAATAGTTTTGTATTTAAATTGCTGAAATAATGACAACGATTTAGTTTTTAAACCTTTGACCTCCACCTCGACCGTGGTAAATAAAGACGATATCTTTTTATAGAACCAATTAATTACTTTGAAGAGAATCTCCCCTCTCTCTCTCTCTCTCTCACACACATACACACACACACACACACACATTCACTATACTAGCAGATGCTGAAAAGTTATCGCCCCGACAAAGAACCTTCAAAAAGCCTAATGTTTGATCATGATGTCAGAGTTTTGGGAATTGTATCAGGAAGAAAACGTTCCATCACTTGGCTTTTCTAATTGTATAATCGATGGGCAAATAAAATTATTTTTTTACGGGAAACTCAAGCAGGTACAGAAATTTAAATATCTGGGAAGTTGTTCTAACAGAGGACGGCAACTGCGACACTGAGATCCGAAGACGTATAGCGATGGCCAAAGAGGCATTCCAAAATCTAAGCAGGGTATTAAGAGAGAGAAAAAATTCGTTAGAAACAAAGAAAAGAGTATTGAACTGTTGCATGATATCTGTCCTCCTGTATGGCAGCGAATTCTCGACAATCTCCTCAAAGATGAAGAAGAGACTTGAAGCAATAGAAATGTGGTTCTACAGAAAGATGCCGAGAATACCATGGGCCGAACATATGATCAACGACGAGGTTTTAGAGAAAATGGAAGCAAAATGAAACTTATAATTAATATCAGAAAGAGGCAGTTGAAATTTCTGAGGCTTGTAATGAGGAAGGAGGGCTTGGAAAATTTGATACTCACAGGACAGATTGAGGAGAAAAAGGGACAGAGGAAAGCAGCGCGTAACATACTTGATGGGCTCCAGCAAATGGATGGCGGGACAGGGTTTGGGAAAAATAACAAAAAGACAAAACTTATTATGAGCTACAAGGGACAGGAGGGAGTGGAGGGCCAAGATCGTCTACGTACTGAAGGGGCACGGCACATAAAAGAAGAAGAAGAACATTTGTTTAGGCTTGCCACATTTTATACATTTATTTTACGCTTGTATCTCTTGAGGTAGAACCAATTTCCTCGCGTGTTCTCTGCTTACACACTATTCCCAAATGTAACATTCATGTAACTTATTTCCTTTCTGGGAAGCTATCATGTTGAGATCATCGACAGGGAACACCATTGGAAAATTCGTAAACTTAAGGAATCGGCACATATGCTAGGCCACAAAAATCTCCTGAGCCGACCAAGCATAGAAATAAATACAATATGGGAACCAGTAATAAGGAGTGCCAGAGAAAAAAAGCAATGATAACATAGTTGCAATATGAACTCTGGTAAAGACATGCAATGATAACAGCAAAATTGCAATATGAGCACTGGTAAAAATGATGCTGAAAACATTAGGTTTATAATACTCATGAGTTCATACCCAGATGTCCTCAAGGACACATGGCACAGTGGATAAAGGCGTTGGTTAGATCCAGTGACAGACCCAAAGAAGGTGAGTTCAATACCTGGTTAAGGCAGGCGATAACTGATTACATGGCACGTGGAACTAAAACAGTCTACCCCAGTGATCGAAATAAAGGGTTCAGTTCGAAATTCCAACCACCTGAAGAAGGTCGAAACGTTGTGACAAATATTAGGACAATAGTCCGACTAATGTAAATTCATGTAAGCAAAGTATAAGCTTACAATCCATTAACCATTAAGAAAAATAGTCTTACTTCTTCAAGTCATATTCTTTGTTATTCTTTTGCTTGTTTGTTTGTTATTAAGACTTATGTCTTTTAATAAACCTGCTGTTGAACAGGACTTCGTCTTCAGTGTCTTAATGGCCGCAAGGCGTTTATCTGGCTGTCTTGAGATACACACACATCCGATAGGGGCCCATACTCAGGAACAGCTTCATCTGAATTTATAAAGGGTGTTCCAATAACTTGGACCGATTTTAAATGTGAATTAACTTTAAGCGTCTAATGATTTTATTTTATTTTTCCTTCAGATTAGGCGGATATTTGGGCGATGTTATTTTTTACACATAACTGCTATGACTTAAATAACATGATCCAATAGAGAAATAAATAAATTTTCACCAATAACACTGATTTATTGACTGCTGACTTTGATCCGTCTTAATGAAACACCCTTATATATAATCCGTCTTAATGAAACAGCCTTTACAACAAGAAAGCAACTAGCTCAAAACTACTACATCCCTTCAGTAATATAGCATATACGTACCCACCTCCACCGAATCCCCCCACTTTTTTTATTTTTCGTTTCATTGAGAAAGAACACAGGCATGTCACAAAAAAGTTTAACATCTTTCTTATCATACTTCTATTTGGTCAAAAGGCCTACTAATATATAATAAATATTATTAGTTTTATTATCAATATTATATGATGCAATAGAGAAATAAATAAATTTTCACCAATAGCACTGATTTATTTACTGCTGATACGATCCGTCTTAATGAAACACCCGTTATGTAGTTGGGTCGAGGTAGAAAAAGTTCCATGTTTTCGCAAGTGTAATAATGCAAAATAAAGGCAAACAGTCCCAGCCTGAACTTGA
>CAHIKZ030000657.1:1815000-1820000 GCA_903632075.3 Acanthosepion pharaonis
ACATACATACATATATATATATATATATATATATATATATATATATATATATATATATATATATATAAACCGTGCGTGTGTGTATAACGAAGAAAATTTTTAATGGCAAGCAGAAATTTATGCTCAATGTCAAGGGAGAGAGAGAGAGAGAGAGAGAGAGAGAGAGATAATAATAATAATAATAATAATAATAAAATAATAATAATAATAAAAAGTGAGTTAAAGAGAGACATGGATAAAGAGATATTCTAAAATATATGTGCGTGTTTGCGCGTGAAAATTATTTTAATATGTATATCTGTACTCAAATTATCTATCTATCTATTTATCTATCTATCCTTTCGCTCTCTCTTTTCTCATTCTCTCTCTCTCTATATATATACATATATATACATATATATATGCATATATCTGTATGTATATATGTATGCATATATCTGTATGTATATATATATATATAGATAGATAGATAGATAGATAGATAAAGAGAGAGTGGGAAAAGAGAGAGAAAGAGACTAATATAAAGAGATATTCTAAAATGTATGTGCTTGTTTGCACGTAAAAATTATTTTAATATGCATATATATAGTCAAATTATCTATGTATCCTCTTACTCTCTCTTTTCTCTCTCTCTATATATACATATATATAAATATATATATACATGCATATATCTGTATGCCTGTATGTATATTTGCATTTATCTGTATGTATATATATATATATATATATATATATATATATATATATATATGAGTGCTTTCTGAGGTTAATACTAAGTTGCCACATCTGGTTTCATGCTTCAACATAATTTTCAGGTCATGACCTCAGTGTACACATTTATATGTATATATGCTCCATCTTGATATTGAACACTTTTGCCCTTTTATAGCATGCATTAAAATTATATTTTTACACACACACACACACACATATATATATATATATATATATATATATATATATATATATATATATATATATATATATATATATCCCAGTTCATATTCAGTATCTCATTATATCTTTGTTTCTGGTCAGATCTTTTAATATCAATAATCATCTGTGAACCTTTTTAATAACAGTTTGATTTCTTTGCGGTTAACCTACTCTAAATTCGTGACCATTAAGATCAGTCTACATTCTCCGCCCACTCTCCACTTCCTCTCCACTCCTTCAGTTTGCCTTTGTGTCTTTACCTCCCACCTCACTATTTGTTTTCCTTCTTTCTACTTTCGCTTTCACTTTAACCCTATTTTTATTACTATTGTCAAGAATTTGTTTTTATTGTGCCTCCCCTTTCTCTCTCTCTCTCTCTCTCTCGTTTCCTTTCTCTATCTTTCTTCTTTGTGTGTCTTTTGTCGATGTTAATATTTTAATATTTTCATGAGGCAAAGAAATATATATATATATATATATATATATATATATATATATATATATATATATATGAAGATAGGGTTAAGGTACTAGTATAATACTGGTAATACTTTTATTATATTTATATAATTTCTTCTAATTTTTCCATCTAGATAGATATGGAAACAAAATAGAAATGACCATAGAGAAATCACTTGGAGAAAAGACCGAAAATAACAACGAAAATCATTAAGTAGTGAGAAACAAATGTTTACTAAACTGTATAAGCCAGGGACGAACAGTGGGAGACGTTGATAAAGGGAAAGCGAGAGAAGAAGAAGAAGAAGAAGAAGAAGAAGAAGAAGAAGAAGAAGAAGAAGAAGGCCGGACTTTCTCATGCTGGGCAGGTCTAATCGCTCAAATGTTGGGCTGGGCTTGCTTGGAGCTGCGTTTAGCCCGCGGAGGAATCGCAAGTGTAATGAGGCCCAGTGGGCCCCGTAAACGATATGATTGGACACGAGGATTAACGATGGTAGTGCGTCGCCCTAATGCGCCCCTCACCAAAGTGCAAAACTGTTGGCTGCGACAGGAGCAACACACACACACACACACACACACACACACACACACACACACACACACACACACACACACACACACACACACACACACACACACACACTCACGGGACGATTACCCGCGTTTGCCAGTTTTCCGTCAGATAATACTTCCAACGAAGCAAACATCACCGAAAAGGAAAGGTGTTGGTTACCAGGAGTTCCTTTTTTGTTGTTGTCGTTGTTGTTATTTTTTCATTAATTATTTTTGTTGTTGAAAACGTCAACCGTCATCCATTAGAGAAGTTACCTTGTTACTTGACAGCAATCGTTTTTCCCGCTGAAAGAAAAAAAGGAAATTATATTGAAAACTAATCAGGGCTAATTTTTTTTAAATCTTTTTTTTTCATTGTTAGTACGAAGAAAAACCCAGAAAGCACAACGAATTCTTCTTGCTCAGACTTACATTCTCGATATGGTATTAATAAGAAACTAACCATTACCATTTTTCCTGGAAAAAGCTTAACAACCAAGTTTTCTTAAAAAAAAAAAAAGGAACAAAAGAAAAGAAAGAAATAATCCTATTAATATTGTTATCAATATCGATACAGAAAAGTTATTGATATGCACTTAAATAATCAAGGAGCCAATGACACTTGGAAATACAATAAATCAATCAAATTTTCGTTAACTTTAAATTTTGAATGACACGAAATCGTGTCTTCATTTCCGTGGATATATTTTATAACACTATACATGTTATATTATTTAACTAACCTGAGCTGACTTTTTTTTTATTATTTGGATTCTTTGTTTGCCTGACTTTGTAAAATTTGAAAATTTTCAAGTTTATTCTCCTTATTTTCTATTTTATTTATTTTTTAATATTTTGAATTTGCTTTCTGGACATAGAAAATACTGCGTTCGGATTGTACGGCAATTAACGGAAATACGCGTAAAAGGGGGAGACGCAAATCAAATCCAAGACTAAAGAAGGTAATCTTCATAAAAGAAAAAAACAAAATTAAAAAAAAAAAAAAATTAAACAGGACCAAAATCTGATTGAAAGATTAAGAGGATTAACAACAACAATTATGAAAGTCACGTCAAGATCTGATGAAGCCATTTTCTGGATGATATAAAAAAAAAAAGAAAAAAAAAAGAAATTCCCCAAAAAAGAAAAGGTAAAAATTTTGCGCATTCTCGTCGGCTGGTATTATATTCAGTCGACTATCCGAAACTGCGGGAAAATAAGAAAAGTACTGTCCACGGATTCTATTGGAATGTCTAAATAATCTTTCTTTCTTTCTTCCTCCCCCTCTCTCTACCCTCTCTCTCTCTCTCTCTACTTCCCTGTATATATATATATACATATATGCCATTCGCAGAATATATATATATATATATACATATACATATATCTTAATATATTGCTTAAAAAGTGGATAAATTCGTCGAAAAATTCCTTTTAATTTATAGCTGTCTCTTTTGCACATCCATATATATATATATATACACCAATGCACACATACTATTAAACTTTGACATAAATGTACTGAAAAAAACACATACATAACAATAAATAGATACATATTTTTTAAATCCAGTAAAAAAAAAAAATTACATTTATACGATACAATGGAAAATGTTTAAATTTTTTAAAAATTTACTTCAAATATTTATTTCTCCATTTTATGGACTTGAGTAATTCATTTATCATCTATTTCACATTTAACTAATCGAGTAAATATTTTTAGAAATAGCTAAGTCAATCCATTGTTATAATAGACTTCATCATCGTTTCATTCTTACAGAGATAGAAATAAAAAATATGGTACATGTTCATATTTTTCTATAAAACGACAGATAGATGCATAGATAGTTAAAAGAGTAATAATAAGTAATGAGTTACTTTACAATCGGATGTAGAAACTTCAGAATGGAAAAAAATCGAGATAAAAGTTTTAAAAAGTTCAAGCTGTCAAGTTTATTTTAAAGTATCCTTTTTTATATTAATCAAAGTCGAAATTTACTTACCTATTTACCGAAATTTCTTTTTTCCGTAAGATTTTATTAAGGTAGGAGGCAACGCCCAGAAAAAATGAAATGGATAGTTATTTGAATACTGATTTGCATATACTGAAATAAACAATACTAAATATAAGCGAACATTCTCAAGAGTTTAAAATACGATAATTTGGCGCGGAAAAAAAGGGAATATAACAGTGAAAGTAAAATAAGTGAAAGTAAAAGTGAAAGTAAAAAAAAAAAAAGGAAGAAAAAGTAAAAAAAAAAAAATTCAAATGAAAACAGAAAAAAGACAACAACTATTTTGTTTAGTCGGAAGTTTAAGTCGCTAATAAGAAAACCACAAGTCGGAAATATCAACAAAGTCAGCCAAAAAGGTGAAAATAAAAAGAAGAGAATTGAAGAGAAGAAAAACAAGGTATAATAAAACAACAAAACAACAACAGTATCAACGGGACCTAGCAGCAGTAGCAGCCACTGTAACAAGAATAACAACGTTGACAACTTTTTAATTGGAGGTTCGCAATGGAGTCGGAACGTTGAATAAGGAAGGAAGAAAAAAAGCTTACGGAAAAAAGGGGGGGCTTACGTATCATTATCGAAATTTTCATTTTGACTGGAACCTGATTGGGGAAACAATTTAAAGGTTAGTGGTTTTATTATTATTATTATTATTATTATTATTATTATTATTATTATTATTATTATTATTATACATAATTCTATTCCTGTTAAATACATTTAAAATGGTTTCCTAATCTGGCATATTTCGTTTAAAATAATAATTTTGAATATTAAATTTACTCAATGAGTGAACAAGAAAAAATAATAATGACGTTAAATATATTATTATTATTATTATTATTATTATTATTATTATTATTATTATTATTATTATTTTTTGACCTACATTTGTTTAATAATCACGTGGCTGGCTGTAACCAAGAAGCTCGAGGAAAGAAAGAATGCAATTTTTTGTTGTTTCTACTTAAAGAAAAAAAAAAAATCAAACTTAAATGCACACAGCTGGTCGCAGGATGTGGGCTGAACTTGTTA
>CAHIKZ030000657.1:1825000-1832500 GCA_903632075.3 Acanthosepion pharaonis
AAAAAAAGGAGAGTTTTTGGAATACTATAGTAACAGGTTCGATCCTTACTAGCTTATTCATATTCATGTTATTCATTTAGATTTTGTTCGAAAATATTCGTGGAATGTTAATGAGTATTCCCAGACTTATAGACATTATCATTGCAGTTCTGTTCCTAAATTACAAAAGAGACACAGTATTATTTTCGAAGAGATCTAATAATACTATTACTAATACCACTGAAAACACAAACAGTCAACATTAGCCTTCTTCTGCATTGCTTCATCGCCCGATTCAATGCTAAAGCTTAATTCTTAATAGTAAATTGTTAGTGGCTAAATACTATTTATGGCAACGTTTTCAATTTTTTTTTTTTTTTTTAAAATCATGATTAATGATTCTATATAATAGAGAACATTGTCATGGTAACGAAAATATATTTTAGGAAAGCCAACTCATTCTAAGTACGTATTACATGTTTTTATCTGAAAAGTTATCATACAAAAGTACGAAAAAAAAAATCTAAATTCATAAAGATATTAGTAAATTAGTAAGAAAAACGGATGTAGTTTTAAGTGAAAAACAGACTTACTTGTAAAAGTAGTGTACCATAACAAAAGGGGTTGATTTTTATTTTGAGATTTAAATCCATTGTTCAGTTGAAAATGCATTCAGGCACGCATACATACTCTGTCTGTTTCTGTCTCTCTCTTTCTCACACAGACACACACCATATATATATATATATATATATATATATATATATATATATATATATATATATATATAAATTAAATATACATATATATACACATATATATATATACATATATACATATGTGTGTGTGTGTGTTTGGGTATAGGTTCGTATTTTTCTTTTGAAAAAGCAGTGTATATACAATTAAAATTCTTCGGCAGGCATTTATACATACATACATACATGCATACATATATATATATATATATATATATATTGTGTGTGTGTGCATATGACTGTTTAAGCGTTAATACAGTGTATATATATATATATATATATATATATATATATATATATATATATACGACAGTTTTAACCACCAACCCAGAATTCGCATTAGATTAACTTCACAGAAGAGTGAAAAAAAAATGAAAAAGAACTCTTAGAGTCATTAAAAAAAGAATGGAATCAATTATCAAACTTATACTTGGAGAAACTTTTGGAATGAATGGCAAAAATTTGCGCTCCAGTAATCAAGGCTAAAGGTGCATTTTTTGATGAGAACAAAATTTAATAATAAAATTCGTCTTTTTCTGATAATAAAATTTCTACTAAAAAAAAGTGATAAATGACTTTTTTAGTCATTTATCACTTTTTAACCATATATAATAATCTTCTCTTATTCAAAGTACAAGGAACTACTTTTGGGCCCAATTTAAAAAAAAAAATTACCAGGTGTGGCCTCAAGCTTTTGAACAGTAGTATATATATATATATATATATATATATATATATATATATATATATATATATAATGCCCTAATCAGATTCAGCCTAAGTATAAACATTATAAAAAATTCAGCCTAAAATATAAACAAAATTAAGAATTAAAAATATAATATACCTATCAATATGTATATGAGTTGTAATAAATGGAAAGCGTTTATCAACATAACATGTTTCATTTTTATTGAAGCTTTAATAAAAGTGAAAAGTGGATAAACATTTCCTATTTGTCCTTTCATTTATCACACACACACACACACACACACACACACACACACATACATACATACATATATATATATATATATATATATGAATTACATGGAAAAAAATCCAAAGCTAACTCATTCGAATATCTATTTCGACCCACATGACTTTCTTGTAAGCTTTGTCATCTCAGAGATATGAAGATATTTTTTCATATCTCTGAGTTGACAAAGGCCTGCTATTCGAATGAGGTAACATTGGATTTTTATCGTATGTAATTTATATGGTCTGTTATAATAAATACATTGAGATCTTTTTGTGGATCAGTTTTAATATCTTATATTATTAGGATTCACTTGCGTTATTTACCAACGGATTATTACTATATATATATATATATATATATATATATATATAACACACACACACACACATATATATATATATATATATATATATATATATATATATATAATGCATATATATGAGCGTGTGCATATATATATGCATTTATATACATATATATATATATATATATATATATATATATATATATATATATATATATATATAGATAGATGATAGATAGATAGTCAGTTTTAAGGGATATGTGCCAGCGAATTATACATATTTTTATAACTTTTGAATCCTGTTTTTATTTAGGGTGTATTTGTTTATGCTAGAATAATTTAGTGGTATTTTTATTTTGATAGGATGATTGCTTGTATTAATTTATTATAGATAATATATATATATATATATATATATATATATATATATATATATATATATATAAAGGCTTAAACACTAATATTCCATGGTCATTATTTATTCCATTGGAATCGTAAATACGATCCAATTCCTCAGACCTACAAATCAAAAAAAAAAACTGAATCGTATTTACGATTCTAATGGCATAAATAATGACCATGGAATATTAGTGTTTAAGCCTTTTTCTTATATCCTTACTCTGTCCTGGACATTGAGTTCTACCTGGATTCTATCCTCTTGGAATTTTTAAATTAAAAAAAATATATATGTATATGTATGTGTATGTATGTATGTGTATGCATGTATGTATATATATTTATATATTTTACATATATATGTATATATTTACCACTAATATTATCTATCTATCTATCTATCTATCTATCTATCTATCTATCTATCTATATATCTATATATATATATATATATATATATATATATATATATATATATATATATTTATGTATGTATGTATGCATGTATGTGTGCATGAATGTATGTATGTCCCAACATTCGCTGGTACATAAAATAAGATAAAAACATGCAGATTAAAAATAATCGTCAGGTTTTTTTTCCTGTTCAAAAATTTATGCAAATTTTGTCAAATGACTTGAAAGAAAAATATCGGTAATCCAAGATTAAAATTCCTTTTATTTTGAGCATTTTATCTGGAATGGGTGGGGGTATGTGTATTACATTCCTGCGCGTGCATTCACTAGTGAATACTGCATTACATACATACATATATATATATATATATATATATATATATATATATATATATATATATATATATATATATATAGCAACACACATAGCTTTATAACATAAAGAGGCTTTAGATGAAAATGGTTATTTGTATAAACCCAGGTAAATGAAAAATCTAGAAAATTTTCGTCCGTTACAAGTTCATTAATAATGAAATTAAAAAAGTTCCCACCCCGACAAAAAATAAACAAGTAGAAATCCGCTTTCAGGATAAGCATCTGAAATACCAAAATGAATCCTCATGAATTCATAGATAAGCTATCATATACACTATATAATTTATCATACTGACCGTAGATTGTACCAAACATTGATTTGAAAGTATAGGTAATTTCTCATCGCCTTTGCCAAATCCTAGTTATTTTTCAGCCTAATTTATTAATATATATTGTTTAAAATGTGCTTTATTTGCTATGTAAACGCACTAGGAGAAAGTTCATAGTATGTAAATCTTTATCCACAATATTTTTCTATTGAATATATATATATATATATATATATATATAAGTATGTATGTATGTGTGTGTGTGTGAACATTTCTTTTCCCTTAGGGAACGGAACGCGTTGGTAAAAGATTTTCCTTTTGTCTCTAATTTATATTGTCCTTACAGATATATTTTATCGATATTTACACGCACACACGCATGTGTGCACGCACACACGTATATATATATTTATATACACACACACATATATATATATATATACATATGTATAAAAAACAAAGAAAGGAAAATGAACAGGAACTGATAACACACATACACACACACATATATATATATACATACATATATATATATATATATATATATATATATATATATATATATATATATATATATTGCATGACTGTGCAGGCGTGATACATAAACATAAAAAAAATAAAAATGTTATGATATGTACCATTAATAAAGTATTAATCAATGTTATTTTTAAGTGTATTAACATAAAAAAACTCTTTTAAAATATTAGAATAAAGCACACTAATTTATATATACATATATATATATATATGTGTATGTGTGTATGTATGTATATATAAACGAATATATTTTGTATATTAAAAAACGCATTTAAAGATATTAACATAAAGCAGTCTAATATATATATATATGTATGTATACATACATACATACATATATATATATATATATATATATATATATATATATAGAAATAAAAGAGAAAGATAGATAGAAAGCCCACTATACTCACACACACATATACACACATATATATATATATATATATATATATATATATATATATAAATTTTGCAGGCACTTCCTTCATTTGAAGTTTGATTTTGACATATTTTTAAAAATTTACTTGAGGATGAAATGGAACTAATGTCTTTAATTTAATTACAAATTATATTTATATATATATATATATATATATATATATATATATATATATATGTGTGTGTGTGTGTGTGTGTGTGTGTGTACACATTAAATCTATTTCTTCGTCCTGCAAGTCAGTCAAAAGTTTAATATATAATAAATGTCAATTTTATTGGCAATATTGTTATCGTTTTCTTCGTTTTTTATTCTTCAAATTTTTACCCCACCAATTATATATATATATATATATATATATATATGTGTGTGTGTGTGTGTGTGTGTGTATGTGTGTGTGTGTATAAATATATTTTATATATATAAAAGAAAACCAAATTCAACATATATTGTTAGAGTGACTGTCTCTGTATGTGAAGGTGCTTACATACATTTACCCATACATCCACACACTCTGGCATACACTCTGCGTACTTGTGTATGTATAGCTACTTTATATATATATATATATATATATATATATATATATATATATATATATGCACATTCACGTGCACAAACACACGCGCACATGCACACATATACATATATGCAATTTCTGAAGAAGTAACAGTTTAAAATATGGATATCCACTAAAATAACGTTTAAAGTGATATATATATATATATATATATATATATATATATGTATGTACATATGTATGTATATATATATATATATATATATATATATATATATATATATATATATAGAGAGAGAGAGAGAGAGAGAGGAGAGATAGATAGATAGATAGATAGATAGATAGATAGATAGATAGATAGATAGATTGGAAAAAGGTTATAATTGTCCCAAGACAAAAACGTATATTTTAAAAAAGAGAGAAACGCCAAACGTATTTGGTTATAATGTGGATTTCTTTTAGTGTATATATTATATTTTTATCCTTCATATTCTTGCTACACGTGTTTCCGGTTTCGTGACCGTCTTCAGGCGAATTAAAGGAATCATTATTTATAGCAATTAATTTTTCCTTATGTTCCTTTTTTATAAAATAAATGTTTATGTGTGTGTGTATGTGTGTGTGTATAGTCGATGAAAAGTTTTCCCGAAAACATTTGAAAAATTCATTTTGTAAAAGAATTGAATGTTTTTGTTTAAAAATCCTTTCAAAATCTGATGACATCCTTAAACGTACGTTTTTACTTACATTATTTATACTTAAATTTATTTGTTAAATGCACAGTTTGTTAATATTACGATAGTTTCTAAACGGAAATATCGAATCAGATTCAGAAGAAAACATTCTTTGCAAACACTGTAACCTTATTTCTGTAATATTTTGTTATTCTTGATCGACTTAAGTTTTCCTTTTAAGAAATACAAACACGATACAATTTCGTTGGATCGTTCGTCCAATAAAAAAAAATTAAATATTCTGTTAAATATTGCTACGACTCTTTTTTTTTTTTTTAAATTAATTTTGCCTTCCACATGTCACAACAATAAAAAATTCAATAAAATATTTTTATCTTTAAGAAATTTTCCATTTTTTTACGAAAAATTAACCGTTCTTAGATTTTTAATTTAGATTTTTAACGAAAATATCCTTTTTGGAATATTAAAAATTTCATGTTTTAAAATAATCTGTTTTAAGTATTTTTTTTTTTTTGCAAACGTATTTGCTTTGCAACTGCTAACCCACTCCCATTATCATTTAATTTAGTTTTAAAGAGATACAGGAATTCTTTGGTTTGAATTTAGAGGTCAATATATTTGATATTTTTTTTTTTTTGCTGATAATTTTCTGTTAATATTTCTATGAATCGATTTACTTTGATCAAATCTTTTTAGTAGTTGCATTTAACAAAATACAAATAACGTCTATTGTTATTCAGCAAGCGTTTAGTTATTCACCTCACTTGTATCTTGTGACCCTTGCAGGAAATCAAGTGACAACAACTCTTCTCAATACCGCAGGACTCAATCTTCTTAGTACCCTGATTTTAGCGCCGCTGTCGTCTGGATCGTTTCAGTCAATCCCTTCAGTTCTAATCGCTTCAGTTTTGTATTTATTACTTCACTTTTCCTGGTATTCTGTTTAATGCAATCGTATACCAAGAGTTAGACCGGAGATATTGCGTCTAAGAAAGTTTTATTTTAGAAAGTTATTAGAAAAACAAAACTTTCACTATAATGTGCTTAATAATATCCATTATAATAGGAAAGATGGTGCTCACATACACAGAAAGACGATGTGAGTTGTACTCACGAACAAAATCTTTCCGATATTATTATTATTATTATTATTATTATTATTATTATTATTATTATTATTATTATTTCCTTTGATATCTGGCGTTTACACATTTCTTTCCGGTTCCCGCCCAGGAACCTAAGGTTAGAAATGGTATCATGACACTGCAAAAAAAAAAAAAAAATAAATAAATAAAATAAATAAAAATAAATAAATAAAAAAAATAAAAATAATCAAAAATAAAATTTACATAGATAAAGCCCTTCGTAAAGTGTGGGCTGTATTTGTGAGATCAATTTTTTGTATCTCTTTGAGGCATGGACTTCCAGGAATCCCTTCAATTAGTTTACTGGAATCTTTTCCAACCAATCCTAGGGCTCCAACTACAACAGGGATTGTTGATGTTCCCATATGCCACATTTTTGAGATTTCCATTTCAAGGTCCTTGTATTTTGATAGCTTTTTGAATATCTTCAAAGATACATTACAGTCTGCAGGGACTGCCATATCAATAAGGAGGCACTTCTTTTTTTTCAGTTCAGTTATGTGCCATGCGTGATACATGCTTAGGCGATAATGTATCTTTCGATACATAACTGACGAGGCAGATTTTTTTCTCGCAGTAGGTTGCTATTACTTTCTGCAGTAGACCAGTTGCCATCCAAGGCTATAGAATCCGACCTGTCCTGCTATTTACCCATATCTGGGGGGGGATTAATACCTTTCCGAACCGCTA
>CAHIKZ030000657.1:1840000-1850000 GCA_903632075.3 Acanthosepion pharaonis
AGAGAGAGAGAATGCCAGAGAAAAAGAGAGAGTGCGTATGTAAGTGAAAAAAAATCGTAAGTTAGTCTTAAAAATTAAAATTTCACGGAGAAATTACAAAAAACAAAAAAGAAAAGAAAGAGAAAATATTCAGGTATTTACAATTAACTGAATTTTCTTCATTTTTAAACATTTATTTTATTTTATTTTTAATGAGACATCAATGTTTGGTTCTAATATTATAACAACTGATGTACAAAACCGTTAATAATTATATATGTTGGAATGTTTTTCATGTTTTACATTTTTTTAAAAATTCTGTGTTTTCATTTTTATTTATTTTTATTTTTTTGCAAATTGCACTTTTTTTGCAGTTTATTTTTCTGCATTATTTCATTGTTTTTTTTTTTTCACTCGCAAGGTGACCAATTTAACAACAAAATAACATGAGTTGAATTGTGTTAATTTTTTATTGTACATATCTGCATCAAAAAAAAATGTTCGCTCTTCTAAATGAACTGAAAAAAATCACATCGGAAAAAAACTGACCCAAAAAAAAATAAATAAATAAAATAAAAAATAAGAAAACAAAATAAAAAAACAACTTTATTCTCATTTATAAATTGTTAATTAGTTCAACCTTTTCGGAAAAAGCGTTTTTAGAAAATGAAATATTTCCATTTTACTTTTAAAAAATTAACTGATTGGAAGTCACATCATGACAAGCCAAATCCAGTCGAAAATTATCGCATAGAATTTAGGGGTTAATATATATCTATGTGTATGTGTGTATCTGTATATGAGTGTGTAAGCGCGCGCGTATATACAAATACTTATGCATATATAAGTAAGTATTTTATATATACTGGTATATTTATATGCACGTATACATACACACACACATATATATATATATATATATATATATATATATATATATATATTTAGTTAAATAAGGAAAAAATAGGAAAACGCTTATAAATTTAACATATTTTTAGCTGATATTTTAGCTTCCAACAACATTTTGTTATTAATGAAGCTAAAATAAAAGCGAAAAGATATTAAATTTGTAAAGGTTTTCCTATTTAGTCCTTATCGGACTTCACCAATATTTGTTCAATTCATTCTTTTATATATATATATATATATATATATATATATATATATATATATATATATATATATATATATATATATATATATGGCACATTGTTCTGATTCTCGTGCCATATATATATATATATATATATATATATACATTGTTCTGATTTCTTGTGCCATGCCTTTTTTTTCGGGGAGTAGGGGGCTCACTTTCAGTTAATTCCCTTTAGTAATTCAGCTCTCAAACTTTTTGTTTCCTCTTCTGTGGCCAGGTCAATACAACTCTTTGGGTCAAGTAACATTTTGAATCACACAACCAACGCTTTTATCGACTGGGCCATGTGACATCTACCACCGTCGACTAAATAAAGTGTTCGGTTCGAAATTCCAATGTATATCACGTGAAGAAGGCTCGAACGTACAATGGGCGAAACGTCGTGAATAAGGAATTAAAGACGAGGACAACAGTCCGAACGATGTTTATGCTGTAAATAGTTGCAGTACCTCATCTCGGAAATATAGACAGCTGATGTATAATGCAGTTATTAACGGAATTTTGATTTGAAATTTTCACTGTATAATGTTGGAGCTATTATAATCAATGGAGATGTGTTGAGTTACATAAAATAACAATAAGATGATTGTGTCGCAAAATATGTTTAGTTGAAAATAAATATTTATTTATGATTAACTTACGAAACTACTGATGTACCTAAATAGATTTTTTATTACATTAAATTTTATATTTTAGTGAATACATGTGTCTAAATAGACGCCTTGTTTCTTGGGGTTGTTTTATTTTTATTATTATTTAACAGTGGGGATTACATTTACTGACTAGCTAATTTGAGGGTCTTAATCAAGAAAATGTACGAGCCGGAAGGGTTCGAAACCGCGTCCCCTTAAATAAAATAACGTTTAAAGTAATAAAAAGAATGTTTGATTATTTATAAAAAAATATTTGTTCCTTAGAAACTAGGTGCACACACACATTTGCGAAATTATACACGCACCCATATATATATATATTATATATATATATATTCAAACAATATATATATATTCAAACAATATATATATATATATATATATTTAAAACAATATATATATATATATATATTCAAACAATATATATATATATATATATATATATTCAAACAATATCTATCTATATATATATATATATATTCAAACAATGTTAAAAGGAAAAAATCGGCAAAATATAAGCAGTAAATTTCGATACCCCTTGAAGATCAGACAGAGCTGAGATGCTGAAAGTAACATCAATCAACTAAGTGACAAACTTTTACTCACATTAGTCCTATATATATATATATATATATATATATATATATATATATATATATATATATATATATATATATATATGTATACCCGTAGTTCACTTGTACTAACAAGTGGGATTTTTCCTCCTGATAATGGCTATGCTGGCCCGAAACTAGTTGAGGAATCTAATTGAAATAATAAAACAAAAAAATTTTAATATAGAACCCAGTGTGTCTGAAAATTGTTCAAATCCCTATTGCAGACGCTGGCTCAGGCACATTTGTGTTTAACACCCATGGAGTCAACCTGTGGTTTATACTGCAACTCTGCTGAGCAGACCTTAGTCACAGTTTCTGGGAAAGAGCGTGTTATCTAGAATGATCAACAATATGAACAATACCAGCACACTCAAATCCTCGGTCACGATGACTTGTGACTTCGTGTTAGCACAGCTATCGACGGCCCTCAAGAGTTCCGTCTACCCAATTTCACTCACAAGGCTTGGGTCAACCTGTGATATAGTTTTTAGGCACTTTCCAAAGGTGCCACACCCTGGGATCGTCCCCGCCCACTCCAGACCGATAACATCAGGAAGTCTTCTCCCTGACAAATCTACCATGATGAGATGTATATTTATATATAATTTTCAATGGATTTGTAATCCGACGTTACTTCTCATGACTATAAACGTTGCTGTTTTTTTTTCCTTGCGTGCACACGTGATTGGGTTGTCATCTATGCTTTTTTCTTAAACAGTGAAATTAATGCCAACCGGCCTAGATGGAGAAGTCTGACTAAAGCAAAATTATGCCTCACCAAAAAATTGAATCTGCATCCTGTTTTTTCATCAGGGATTTCATTCCTATGGTTATAAGAATGATATTCATCATGGAAAAAGGGATTAAAATTTCGACTCCTCTCCGGAGGCAAGATTTTTCCTTAGTCGTAGAACTCAAGCACATAAATTCTCTAAAAATAACGTTTATCAATACGCATGCAGACAGAAAATCACATCTATCTATCTATCTATCTATCTATCTATCTATCTATCTATCTATCTATCTATCTAATTCTCTCTCTATATATATATATATATATATATATATATATATATATATATATATATATATATATATATATTACGGCATAACAACCTCAATAGGTTATTAAATGCCAACGACTTTTTTATTGCTGCAATTTTTTTTTTCAGAAATGTATTGATGGTAAAAATTTTACAAAAAAAGTATTGCTGGTATTAAAACCTATTTTTATAATTCCATAGTGTTTTGACCTCTTTTGTGGAGGTTAACTATTTGCCTATAGTTGGTACCTAGACAGGTGCTACCCCCACCCCCAACCAACGAGGGAGGGTGGACCTAGGAACACAAACAATTAAGAGGTGGTTCCACTTTCCTCAAAACCTTCTGATGAAAGGCCTTGCTGTTGGATGTAGTTTATCGTCTTACCCAGAAGATCTATCTATCTATCTATCTATCTCTCTCTCTCTCTCTCTATATATATATATATATATATATATATATATATATATAGAGAGAGAGAGAGAGAGAACAGAACAGACAGACAGACAGACAGACAGACAGACAATAAAAAGACAAACGTTATCGGATGATTTAAAAAATGTTTTGAATGAAATCTTGACACCTAAGTTCTCGCTGTGAGTGTCTGTATATATAAAATATCGCAAAAATTCAAGTAACTGTTTAAATATCTAAACAATAATTTTCTTATCTTTTAAAATAATATTATTTAAAAAGTAAAATAGGGATATTTTTAAAATATATATGAAAAATAAATATATATATATATTAACCCTTCACCAAATAGGAAACAAGTACGTGACATTTACATTAAGATATTTCTGTTTATTTCCATATATACACTTATTTTTTTCGACCTATATAAAAATATAATCTCTTTCTCACTGCATATATATATATATATATATATATATATATATGTTCGCATCGTGACAACTGAATTTTGATTCGAAATTTTCAATGTGTAAAATTTTATTATTATTATATATATATATATATATATATATATATATATATATATATATATATATATATATATATATATATATATATATATATATATATATATATATATATATATATGATTTTGATTCATGTCACCACTAGATTAAGTGCATTGACAAGGAAGAAGATTATATTGATAAAATGAATTGTTGGGTAAAATATATATTTTTCATCATTTGGCTGACGTATAGGTGACAAATATATGTGCGCGTATCTATCTATTTATTTATCTCTCTCTCTCTCTCTCTCTCTCTCTCTATATATATATATATATATATATATATATATATATATATAGATAGATAGATAGATAGATAGATAGATAGATAGATAGTATTAGTGTAAAATATACATACATATGCAAGATATATAAATACCCATACATGTATATTTTTAGAAAAAAAATTCCAAGAGGAAGAATCCAGGTAGAACTCAATGTCCAGGACAGAGCAAGGATATAATAAAAAGGCTGTGTAGGTCTGATGAATTGGATCGTATTTACGATTCCAATGGAATAAATTATGACCATGGAATATTAGTGTTTAAACCTTTTTTATTATATATATATATATATATATATATATATATATATATATATATATATGGGAGGTTGTAATATTCTTACCTGTTACCGTTTGGTGGGAGTAAGTTTTTTTAAAGTTGAAAGACGCCAACTCAAATTCCAGCCACGCTCAAATCGCGAGGCTCAGAATAAACAAGACTATTATTTCGACATCACAAAAATTACATCTTAAAAAGCCAAACATGAAAAAAATAACAATATTTAATACACAAATAAATCCTTGAAAATGGCTCAAGAAGAGACCGAAATAACTTTGGACGATAGAAACCTGGGACAATTTTTACACTCCCGTACTCCCAGCAATCGGAAAAATATAAGTACAGTGTAACCCGGATAAAAGAGACCCGAATATAAGAGAAACCCGGATATAAGAGAGATTTTTTCTGGTCCCAAATTAGAGCCTATGGTAATGTAAACAAAATAGACCAAACCCGAATATAAGAGAAACCCGGATATAAGAGACTTCTTTTCCGGTCCCGACAACTCTCCGGGTTACACTGTACATTAGAAGTTTCTTTAAGTTCAACTGACATGGTATTGCGTTTAAGCTTTTTATTTAATTTTTCTTCTGTTCGTATAAGTTTTATCTTTTTTTTTCTTTTAGTCAGAAGGTGTGTAAATATTGTCAAGAAGAGAAAAAAAACTATATGAACGTAAGAAAAATTAAATAAGCAACAAAAATATGCAAATTCACTATATATATATATATATATATATATATATATATATATATATATATATATATATATATGTATGTATATATATATATATATATATATATATATATATATATATATATATATATATATATATATATATATATATCAGGTGTAACAACAAACTTGTCCAAATCGTGTAAAAGCAAAATTGTCCATTTGTTAGATTAAGCTTTGAACCGATTTATCTTAGAAATAATTAAAAATATATTACCGGAATTCTCTGCGGTTTTTATAACACTATTGGACGCTACTTTGAGCAATAAGAATGTATAATTACTCTCTTGGCTTAACAGAAGATTCATGATGAAATCGATCATAAACGAAAATGACATATTCATCATTAATCAATCATAGCTAAGGATCGGAAGCTCATGAAGGATTGAAATTAAGTTCATATATATATATATATATATATATATATTCCAGGATCATTTTCCAGTTTATTCAAGATGATCGTCGCCCTCTATAACCTTCTAACTTTCTGTTCTGGTGTAACAAGCTACCTCACAAGTTCCACGTACGATTTCTTTTTTTCACTGCTCTTTGAACTGTCATAGCTGAAACTCCTCTCTCAAAGTGCCAAACATCTTATGGATTGAGTTGGATTTTTTCTACTTGATCTCTTTAACTCTAAGTTGAAATGTTGATCCTTCTTCCTGTTCTGACCTCCTGATCCAGTTTTCCTCTGTACTGTTCCCTCTTATTTAGATTTATTCACCGTTCTCTTGATGGTTCTTGAGTGTACTTTGAAGATGGAAGCCAGAGTATGAATGTTGGTCCCGTTACTGAATCATGTCCTCTCACCATTGCCCATTTGGGAAGACAATGAGGCTGACACAAAACCATTTTAACCTGTTCTCTTTCTAGTTAAATAATTCAAATGGTTTTTCAGTGATTCTTACGACAAATGGAGTCCATATGACTAAACGTCATATATGAAAAGCTGGATAAAGAAATTCGATTCGATTCGTGGTTTTTTCGATATTAAACATTTTACAGTATAGTATATATATATATATATATATATATATATATATATATATATATATATATATATATATATATATATATATATATATATATATATATGCATGTATATATATATATATATATATATACAGGTGTAACAGTAAACTTGGCAAAATTATGTAACAGCATAATTGTTCATCCACAAAATGTTTTAATATATATATATATATATATATATATATATATATATATATATATATATATATATATATATGTGTGTGTGTGTGTGTGTTCATTGATATTAGTAAATTTCATGAATTAAATGATTAAAAAATTAAAACGTTTCTAAAAACAACCCATAAAATAACCGATTTAGATAGATAGATAGATAGATAGATAGATAGATAGATAGACTGACATGACATAATTTTTTAATGACAATTTTATAACATTTTATTTTTTTCTAAGTGCTTTCTGTCAATTAGTCAGGGGACTTAACTTATGGAAAGCGTTTTCATTCTTCAGTCTTTTTTTGGCTAAATCCTTACAATTTTTTTTGTCGGCTTTTAGTTTGTTCCAAGCCTTTTGTAAGAATTCGTCTGTGTGCATCCAGTAGAATTCATGGTTGTTAGCAAAAGGAACAACACAGAGATACCAACATCAAAGAAGTACAAAATTTAAATATCAGGGGAACTGAAATCCTATGGCGCGTTGAGATACATTTACATATATATATATATATATATATATATATATATATATATATATATATATATATATATATATATACACATATATATAATTACACACACACACACACACACACACACACAAGATACATTCCTAAAGTAAAGCAGAGTATCGTGAAACAGAAAAGACTTACTTAGAAAAAAAAAGAAAGAAAAGAGTTCTGAACTGTTACGCAATATCTGTCCTCCTATATGGCAGTGAATGCTGGACAATTTTCTAAAAGAAGAGACTGTAAGCAGTAGAAATCTGATTCTGCAGAAGGTTGCTGGGGGTATATGCGAGCAATGACTAAGTTTTAGAGAAAATAGAAACAAAAAGGCAACTTATACTTGATTTCAGGATAGAGCAGTTGAAATTTTTAGTACATAATATGAGGAAAGAGGCTTGGAAAATCTGATACTCAAAGGACAGATTGAAGCCAAGAGGGACAGATGAAAACAACACATATACGCAGGGAGCTTTAGTAAATGGATGGCAGAGCAGGGTTCAGGAGAAATAACAAAAAAGACAAAATTTATTAAGTGCTACGAAGAATAAGGATTTCTGGAGAGCTATGATCGCCTAAGTCCTGAGGGTACAGTGGTCATAAAGAAGATTCTCAGTCAAGCACTTTTTTAAATTATAAAGGGATACACAGTTTTTATATTATTATTATTATTATTATTATTTCCTTTGATTTCTGTTCTATACACATTTCCTTCCTAGTCCCAACCAGACGCCTTCATCATTTTTGTCACCTCCTCCCCTAAGATCAGTCACATTTTACATCGATAACGCTATCTGTAATGTGTGAGCTGTGCTTTTGAGTACAATTTTTTGTATTTCTTTTGTGCATGGGCTATCAATCAGGAATCCCTTCAATGAGTCTATCGGAACCTTTTCCAATCAATCCGAGGGCTCCAACTACAACTGGAATTATTGAGGTCGTCATATGCCACATTTTTTTAGATGTCCACTTCAAGATCCTTGTATTTTGATAGTTTTTTGAAGATATTCAAATATAGATATTACAATCTGCAGAGACTGTAACGTTAATAAGAAAGCACATTGTGTTTTTGTGGTCTTTGATCACGAGGTCTGGGCGATTAGCTTTAATTATTATTATTATTATTATTATTGAGATTAGCACGTCAATATAGTGATGCTGGGTTACAAATATACGAATTATTATTATTGCTATCATTTTGTAGTTATTTTCTAAGCGTAGCTTAGATGTGGCACAAAGCCGAAAGTGTGGGGTACCTAGTGAAGATTGAACTCACTTTTCAGTAGTAACTGATCTAGCGAGACAAGCTTGCTAACCATTACACCACGCCAAACTATGCTTCTTAGGAACTATAGAAGAACTGTCATTTAATTGATAGCACTTTTCTTAATGTAAAGGCTGGTTCTGATAGGGCGAACTTCTGGGCAACTGTTTTGTTGATGTTACCTGGGACTCTGTTACCAAAATTGTTAATTCCTTTTCTCACGAGGCCCAGAGCACCGATTATTATTGGTACAAATTCAGTCCCCCACACCTTGTTAATCTTGATCTCCAGGTCTTTGTATTTGGACAATTTTTCGATAATTTTCATGGGGGTATTTTTCTCAAATGCCACTGCATACACTTCCCGAATTTCTTGTCTTTTATGATAATATCAAGTCTGTTGGCTGTTATTTCTCTGTCAGTTTGAAATGGCATGTCCCAGAGGATAGTTACATCGTTATTTTTGGGTAACTGTGTCTCAGTGGTTTCGATTTGTGCTTCTTGCATAATTCTAGTGTATATATGTCGCTATGTCTGTGGGTGTATTCATTTTTTGCTAGTTCCGGACATCCTGAGATAATATAGTCGACAGTTTCATCATATTTTCCCGCAGCATATCCTGCATTTCGAGTTAGTTTCATCCTTGATTATGTGACAGTGATCTGGTTGCGAGGCTTTGGTCCTGAGCTGCAATAATTAGGTCTTTTGTCTCAGCTTTCAACCCGGCGCTCCTCAGCCACTGATGTGTTTTCTGTTAGTCCACATATTATTATTTCTCTTGGAAATCAAGAACACTCACCAGTATTCTGCTCAATTTCAGCGTTAACACAATCGTATATAAGCGACAGATATTTGCATATACTTGAACCAAGACTCAAATGTAATCTAACAATATTTACCTAACTACGAACAAAGAAAATGTTCAAAACTGAAATATAAATAATCACTATATGCCTATTCCGGAAACAAGTAAATACTAAAAAAGTAAAATAAAATAAAAATAAAAATGACAGATCAAATATTATTAAATAATCCAGTAGGGTTGTAAAATTAAATAACATCTAATTATCAAACGATTAAAAAAATAAATAATGGTAAGAAATTTGATTCAAAATATTGGGTTGGTGCATAATTATCAGGCGTTTTTGTAGGCGAGTTATTTGTTAATAAGAGTTCTTGTTTTGTTAACTTTTTTTAATAAAAATATTACTTTATTTTCAGGTTATAGAATTGAGTGTCGATAATCATACGCTCCGGAATAATCATTTAAAAATGTTATTTTTGAATTTTTATGCTTCTT
>CAHIKZ030000657.1:1855000-1857500 GCA_903632075.3 Acanthosepion pharaonis
TTAAATGACCCATAAGTAGTTGATATGCCGCTAAACAAAACGTTCTTATCCTTACATATACATAACGAAAAATTAAGAAAAAGTACAAATGAATCGCATATTGTGGCCTTGTTCCCAATAACCGTTTTAAATGACGTCAAGTTAAACTATCTAAAATTTCCAACTCTCCTCTCTCTACCATATATATATATATATATATATATATATATATATATATATATATTCAAAGAAGGTGTGTGAACCGGACGATAGCGATTCTGTTTACCCTGTGGAAGGAAAAAATACCAAATAAATAGTAAATAAATAGTAAATAAAATTTCAGTGCTTTGAATCGAGACGTTAGAAGGAACCGGAAATAATTAAATACTGCCACTAAGACTCAAGGGGCTACTAGGAATGAAAGAAAATCAGAAGACTTTAGAAGGAACCGGAAACCCAATCCTAAACAGGAAACAAGAGATAAACTACTTATGTTCATGTCAAAATACCGGGGAGGAGTGTGAACTGACTATATATATATATATATATATATATATATATATCGAAGGCTCAGATTAAACGCTCCTACTAGTATTCAAAACAGTACAAAGAATACATCTCAAACAGTCAAAACATGAAACTACCCCACCCCTGAAAATTTCTATTAAAATTGACCGAAAGCGCTTGGACAATGGACAATATTGATGGTTTCTGTATTCCCTCACTCCCACCAAACGGGAAAATCTAAGAACGCTGAAAAAAAAATTAAAATTCTCCTTGTTCGTCTTATTTAACGAAAGATGTTTAAGAGAAAGGTTATTTGCCCAAATATATATATATATATATATATATATATATATATATATATATATATATATATTCAACAAAATGGATATTAGTTTGTAACCCTGGGTTCCACGCTTTTGTCTGATGATCGTAAAAAAAGCATTACAAACTAATATCTATGTTACAAACTAATATCCATATCACTGAATCTGAATATATATATATATATATATATATATATATATATATATATATATATGTATATATATATATATATATATATATATATATATATATATATATATATATATATATATATATATATATATATATATATATATATATATATATGTGTGTGTGTGTGTGTGTGTGTGTGTACAATATCAGTGATAGAGCCAATATATGCGGTTGCATGGACAGTGGCTTGTAACCATGGTTAATCTTGAATAAGCGTGTGCATGTACGAAGTAACATGCTACGCCTTTATGCGTGTGTGTCTATGTAGATGTGTCTGTCATCCCAAACAAACAATGAAGAAAAAATTCTTACCCTCCACCACACACAAATAATCAAACGCAAATAAAGCATAAATACATCCACTTCTGAAAAAATAAACCATTTTGTCTGAAGATCGCGAAAACGTGAGTGAGAGAGAGATCACTCCTGTGAAATACATTCTACAAAGTTTTGGTTTAGGTTAAATTATGAGCAAAAATTGTTAGTCCTTTTATTTTTAATTTACATTGTATTCAAAATGTTATACCGTCCTGGGTATGACGATAAAATACATACACGTCCTGGGTAAGACGATAAACTACATCTGCGTCCTGGGTAAGACGATAAACTAAATTCGACATTAAGGCCTTTGCTCAGGAGGTTTTGAGGAGCGTGGAACCACCTTTGCTGGAGTTCCCAGGTCCACCCTGATCCGGAGTGGTAGCACCTGTTAGGGTCCCAGTTATGAGCAAATAGTTAATCACCAAACTGGGGTCAAAACACTATGAGAGTATAAAAATAGGTTTTAATACCAGAAGAATTTTTGGAAAAAATTATTACTAGCAATACATTTAAAAAAAAAAAAAAAGTATTACCAGCTATATATTTTTAAAAAAATAATTCCAGCAATAGATTTTTGAAAAAAAATTACCAGCCATGCATTTTTAAGTATTACCAGCTATACTTTAAAAAAAAATATTACCAGGTATACATTTTTGGAAAAAATATTACCAGAAATATATTTTTGGTAAAAAATATTACCAGCAATAAAAAGAAATTTTGTCGGCATTAAATAACCCATTGAGGTTGATATGCGGTAAAACAAACCAAATCAAACCAGACCAAACTAAACCAAATCAAACCAAACCAAATCAAACCAAACCAAACTGAATCAAACCAAATCAAACCAAACCAAAATCAAAATGTTACAACAATTAATAATTTGGTTCGTTTTATTTTTTACAAGTCAATATATATACATATATTAAATGTGAAAAAAGTAATTTCAGAAAACTATGAAGATAACGTGTATCTTTCAAATATTCATAAACAAGATGTAATTGTTTTTAATGCCTGTATTTCTTTATGTGTTTTTCTTATTAGATAAGGATTTACGGCGATGGAAAGTACTCGGCCCAATTTATTTCCCTAAAATAAGCCTAAACATCAGAATTTATTTTCAGCACTCCTTCATACGTTGTCGCCAGAATTGCTTGACAGACAAGAAGAATTGATTTTT
>CAHIKZ030000657.1:1865000-1867500 GCA_903632075.3 Acanthosepion pharaonis
TTGAAATATTAAAAGAGTATATTTATTGAATAAAATCGTCATTGGCTTCAACCACGGACTTCAGATGACTTCGAAATCTCCTACAACTCTTCTGGGTGGTCTCCTTGGTGAATGCTTCCATAATCCTTGCCTTCAATTCATCTTTGGTGTTACAAAGAATTTTGTTGGTCTCTCGCTCAACTGCGCCCCACACATGTATTGCAGTCTGAGTAGTTATGTAGTCAGATCTAAGGGATAATGTGGTCGCAGAAATTGTTTGACAGCCATGACTGTGTTCTCCTCAAGGTACTTGATATAGGCCTCTGTGTTGAGTCTGAGGCCCTCACTAAGAAATTCGGAAGTTCCTTTTCTAATCAGAATGACCAGAGGGAGTTTTCCGAGCTACTGTATCTTCGTAATCACCATTAGACTCATCCAACTCTTTATGATTCCCCTGTACCTTTCTCAGATTTACACCCAAACACTCTGTAATGTTCGTAGCAGTACAGCATTCCGTTTCAAATTTTCTGACAGAGTGAATTGCGTCATAGTGTTTTTTCTTACAGACGGTGACCATATGACCCTAATATATTGTGCAGTCGACAAGATCAAAAACAAACAACGGGCATGAGCGAAATTAAAAATATAAAATGGCGACAATTTACCCTATATATATATATATATATATATATATATATATATATATATATATATATATATATATATATATACACACACACACACAGGAGATGAAGTTTAAGTTGGCCTTATTTGGGGAACGGTTACATGATTTGAGGTAAAATAATTTTTTTTTCCTCTTACCATCTTGTTTTATTACGGTATTAATAAAAAAAAATTTCTCTTGTTAGTACTCCGTTTTAGATTACCGACGATTGTGTTTGAAAATGTGTCGGTCGAAAGGTACCTTACATTTTATGTTTTAAACGCGGATACTGTTGTATCTTATGTTTAATATGATCCCATATTTTTTATTCCTCAAATGTCTGATTAGATTTGGCAGTACTAGAAATCTGTTTATATATATATATATATATATATATATATATATATATATATTTATATATATGTGTGTGTGTGTGTGTGTGTGTGTAATTTATCTATATATGTGCGTGTGTGTGATTTTGTATATATATTATTTATTTATTATATATGCGCGGTACTTATTGGTAACTACTCAATATCTGGGATAGAGGTAACATACTTAGTTTTAAAACTAAGTATAATATATATATATATATATATATATATATATATATATATATATATATATATATATATATATGTGTGTGTGTGTGTGTGTGTGTGTGTGTGTGTGTGTTTCTCTCTCTGTGTACGTCCTGTGAATAAGCTTATGGTGTATTTCGACAGTTTATTTACCAATGTCCCCTTTCAGGACACTTTACAGATCTGCACTGACACTCTTTAGAGGGGATCGCGTGGGTCTCCCTAGCATTTTTGAAAACCTGTTTCTCAATTTAGTTTTAATGATATTATGTAGGGCCTTGATCGATTGGCTTTCGATGGTCAGTCCTTCAGCTCCTTGTTTTAGGTAATATTTTTGTTGGTTTCTATGAAAATCTTCCATTTGAAAGATACTCTAAGTCCTATGTATATTTGCCTCATGAGAACGATACTTTTTTTTTGCATCTGATTCTATGGAGAAGGCTGGGGCTTTCCCCTTCCAGTTCGTCCCTTCATTTTACTATGGAGGTGGAGACTGATTCACCGTTTGAACGCGTTGGCTAAACGGAATGCAGGGGTCGTTCATTTTCAGTGTTTATCGCAAGCTTAAATTTATCTGTACACAAGTTGGAATTCTTTCGTCTCTAAGTCCCAAAAGTTAAATCTGATTTCCACTTTGGCCCATCACGCGTTAATGACATGGTCTCCTTGCAGCTTGAACAGGGAAACGAAGAAAGTCGTTACCTGGAGAATGTTAAACGCACAATCGAACATAAGGCTAGAAGTTTTAGGACTCCGGTAGTTTTAGGTCCTTGTTTGTGTCCGGTGTATTTGAAACTACTGTGGTTAGGCAGAGGTGGCCAGATACTTGCTAATAGGATGTTGACATGTGTATCATGTTTCCCTACCTTCAAAGTAGTTTTATTGCTTATAAATTTAAATATCAGCGTGAGGCAGACTATGTAGAGCGAACCAATCACCGCCTTTATTGGACAACACGTGCCTGCCAATATTATATGAGGTGTTGCAAACAGCAGCTCATATGTCAAGGATGTGCTGTCAAGTACACGGCTACAGCATTTACCATTTTATGTAAATCACGGTGAGTTAAATACCCATTTAACCCACCTCTATATACTTGGGTTTTGCTGTACGAATTTGTTTCATTTTGTTCATTTAAGAAGATTTCAAGATGTTGGTCGAAAAAGGATGCTTTAAAGAATGCATTTGTGTATATTTGTCTCTGTCTGTCTGTCTGTCTGTCTGTCTCTCTCTGTCTCTCTCTCTCTGTCTCTCTCTCTCTCTCTATATATATATA
>CAHIKZ030000657.1:1877500-1882500 GCA_903632075.3 Acanthosepion pharaonis
ATTTTTAGAATTTAACACCAAATCCTTTATGCAATGCATCGAGGTAGATTGTTCTCATTCTGCTTTCCGTGTTTAGGGGAGATAACTCTTATCAGTTAAGGGAGATATAACTCGTATCAGTTAATATTAGCCAGTCTTATTCAAAATTTGGATTGGGAGTTCGTTTCTTTCACTGAACTAATTTATATGACTTTTCAGCGTTACCAGATACAGAGATTGAACTCACAAACGTCCAGGCAACCTTGGCTCTTGGACACATGGACAAATGAAAAAAGCAAGATGATACAAGAATCAAAACATATGATTAGAACGAAGATTATCGCAACTCCAATGTATATAATAATGATAATTTCTTATCTATAACAAAAAAAAAAACAAAAAAAACACCGTAAGAAAGAGTAGTGAAAAAAAAAGAGGTATTACGTCCCTTGAATCTAATCCTGCTGGAAATTATTAAATCAAGGATTTTTCATTAAAAATAAGAAAAATCAATTGAAAAAAATGACATGCGTATCTTAGATTTCATCTGAAAGGATGCGATACAAAAATTATTCAATGGATGTGATTCACAAAAACATTCTGTAAGAAAACCCCTTACAAGAGGAGGAATTCCGCTCTCTTCTCAACACCTAAATTCGAAGCCATATTGAAGGCAAAAGAGAAAGAAGAAAGCAACATACCTAACGGGCTGATGTAAATTGTTGGCAGGACAGGAACTGGAAGGGATAGCAAGAAGAAAAAACTTACTCAGAATTAAAAAAAAAACAAAAAAAACCCAGTAAGTTGTAGAGCGCAATGATGAGCCACCTCTTGAAGGTGCACTGCATATAGAAAAGGAAAAAAATCCAGAAAGAAATTAACTCATCCACTACGGCAGAATATCCCGATATCTTCATTTAATAGGTTAAAAAAAATGAAATAGTGAGGAAACGTAATGGCACTGTGGATTAACGGATAGCGGCTTGGATTGAGAATTCGGAGAGGCGAGTTCGAATCCATTATATTCGCTCATGTACTAATACCTTTAGGAAAGGTATGAATCCTCTTCTTTTCTAGATATGGGTAAATACCAGGACAACCTGGGGTCTGTCTATAATATAGACAGAATATTTATTTTCGTCTACCGCAGAAAGAAATGACAACCTACTGCGGGAAAAAATCTGCCTCGTCAGTCATGTATAGCAGGACAGGCCGGGTTCTATAGCTTTGGGTGGTAACTGGTTTACCGCAGAAAGAAACGACAACCCACTGGTGTGATGAGTTGGTTTATGATTTTTGTTAATTGGAAATTTGGGATACCAAAGGACGGAAAGGATAGTTTTGTTTGTGTGTTTTTATAGTGACATATGTGTAACCAGGACTATAATTTCCCTACTATTTAAAAAAAAAAAAAAAGATATTTATATGTATAGCAGGACAGACCGGGTTCTATAGCTTTGGATGGCAACTGGGTCTACCGCAGAAAGAAGCGGAAACCTACTGCAGGAAAAATCTGCCTCGTCAATCATGTATCGAAAGATACATGATCGTGTATCACGCATGGCACATAACTGACTCAATGGCATATCAGCCAGCGAGAAGTATCGAGTTGTCTTTGGCGTATATATTTTCTCGAGCACGATGTCTTGTATGCTCAGTGTTTTTAACAAATCGAGCCATAGCAGCGCCGCCCCCAATGCACCATAAAATGAAGCTAAACATTATGACCAATTAAAAGAGCAGAAACGTTTTGTGCATTGTGCTTGGGTGTTTCGAGAATGGAGAAGGATCTATGCTTCGATTGCAATTCATACAAAGCGGTCATAGAAATCTACGAAGCGATTAGCCAGTGAAATTCTTTTAAAGATATCTTATTTGTCTATTATTTAATCGCGGACTAATTTCAAGCAAAATTGATCGGAGTGTGAAAAGGAGAAATGAATAGTTGGCAAATTACGAACAGTAAATGTCGACGGCTAATAAAAGAACTGACAGCTCTAAATTTATTCTCATTGATTACAGCCTGAATTTTAAGAGTAAGCATACTGCACTAAATATAATTATCTCATTCTTTCCTTCCATATATATATATATATATATATACTAGCAGCATGGGCCGGCGTTGCCCGTGCTTGATTAAAAAAATCGTACGACTCATACAGCTATCGCTATCACTTGACTTAAAATATGTTTGCCCTTCCTTGCATTTAAAGGAGTGCCCTTTGTCGTGCTGATGTTGCTACATGCCATACTTCTTTCCTATCTCACACTGCGAATTTTTCTAAGCTCTATATTAAACATTAAATCTGTTACGAAAAAAGAACTAAACAAAATGAACACAAAACGATCAGCTTTGAAAAAGGACTCGTAACTGGAAAAACCGAATGAAAAAAGAATGTTAACAACAAATACTTTTTCACACCAAACCCAGTTCTGCGGAATCAGAATCAACGTTGAGTTTAAGCAAGCGAATGAGCCAATTGGAGTAAAGTGCTATGCAGATTAAAATTTTTCCCACTTGTGACGAATGCAGCTATCGATTTTTTTGCTTGCTAGTTAACATTCATGTCAGTCAGCTGTTGGCTCTCACGATGGCCAATAGAATCTTCCTGCCTATTCGTGGCAACCAACTATAGGCTCTCACCCTGGCCAGTATAAAATGGCCACAAACTACATGAAAACTGCCGTAGAAGCATGAAAAACTCGATTATTTCCACTGTCGACAGGAGTTGGGAAATGCAAAATCGGTCTTGGCCTTCCTGCTAACTTGGAGCATGTGCATGTAAATTTTGGTGCAAATCCGTCAAAAATTGCGGCCGTGCATTCGTTACACGCACACACATCCTACCTATATATATATATATATATATATATATATATATATATATATATATACACACACACACAAAACACACACACAAACACACACACACACACACACACATATATATATATATATATATATATATATATATATATATATATATATATATACCCAAGTATATGATTGGTGTATACAGAATAAATTCCAACAATTAGTATTCTTCAAAGAGTGCTCAATACAGAGTAGAGCAGATATAATTATTTATTTAAAAATTATAACATAAATATGTTATAAAATCACTATACAAAAATAGCCATTTTGTTTCAACACCTCCGGTGTCTTATCATTCAACATGTCTTGATAAGACATCGGAGGTGTTGAAATAAAATGGCTATTTTTATATAGTGATCTTATAACATATTTATGTTATAATTTTTAAATAACTATATATATATATATATATGGAAGGAAAGAATGAGAGAATTCTATTTAGTGCAGTATGCTTACTCTTAAAATTCAGGCAATAATCAATGAGAATAATTTCATTAACCGGCGCATTATATATATATATATATATATATATATATATATATATATATATATATATATATATAATGCGCCGTTTAATGAAATTCGCGGAATAAAAGATAACAAAATGATAAAAAATACTGTCAATAAGACTGGTCGTATTTATTTTATATTATTAGGCCTTTTGACTACACCGAAGCATGAAGAAAAAGATTTTAAAGTCGGAAATTTCGGACACGTCTGTGTCATTTATCAATGAGATGAGAAATAAAAAATGAAGTGGGACTCACTTTTCCGGAAATTTTGTTGTGGTCGTTTTTTTTTTATTTTTTTTATTTTTATTTTTTTTTTTGGTCATTTGCTTTTCATCCATGTGTTGTATTCCTGGAAGAAATTTGACAATTTGGGCCACGGTTAGGATTTGTAGGGTTTGTAGAAGGCTAAATTCCTCTTTTACACTTTCATATGTGAATCTATTTTGAAAATATATTTTAACTCGGATATGCGTCGTTCTTGTTGGTACTTAAATGAGGACAATGAAAGAACTCATCTGATGTTATCAATTTTATGGTCTGGTCTTTACACTTTCGTACACGCTTGTATGCTTTATCAAAGGGACGTTTCTTTCATAGATAATTTGTTTTTTCCACATGTGTTATATTACTGTACAAGATCTGTCACGATTATAGCGGTAGAAGGTTTGTAGAAGGCTTTCTACAAATCTTCTAAAACCCTAAATCATAGCAAAAAATTATATATATATATATGATACATATATAAATATATGTATATATAAATAAAAAGAAAGAACAGTAAGTTATATAATCTGGTGTTCTTATAGATATTTTATTTTTTACAAAATAGTGCTCAATGTAAATTTACAGAGCATTAATATTATAAATTAACTGATTTAAAATATGGTCTTTTCGCTACACAGTTCTAACCATGTTTCAAAAATGAAATATATATATATATAAAAGAATTTACACACACACACACACACACACACACACACACATATATATATATATATATATATATATATATATATATATATATATATAAAAGAATTTACACACACACACACACAGAGACACACACACACACACATATATATATATATATATATATATATATATATATATATATATATATATATATATATATATCTTCCGGTTCATACTCCTCCTAGGTCTAAGGAATAGAGATCTAATGATTGTTTCTTGTTTTTGATTGGGTTTGGTTTTCTAGTCTTTTTCATTCTCTTTCACTCCCCAGTAGCCCTTTGCATCTTAGTGGAATAGAGAAAATATATATAATATATATATATATATATATATATATATATATATATATATATATATACTCCCGTCATATTCAACGTATAAAAGCACATATGATTTGATTATAGTTGTGAAGGCTTTGTAATTAAATTAAAGACATTAGTTCCATTTCATCCTCAAGCGAATTTTGGAGTAACTTATTTTTAAATTTACTGGGTTTTAAAGGCACGGCAAAAATCAAAATTTACAGTTTCCAAGGATACATAGAAATCCATTCATCCAGACAAGGGGTGGTTGCGTGTTTATTTTATTAACTTTTGTTGTATCAGTTATTAGTTACGTTTGAAAAAGGGATTATGTAGGGGTAGGGATGTATCAACGAATGT
>CAHIKZ030000657.1:1887500-1902500 GCA_903632075.3 Acanthosepion pharaonis
TCCAAAGTAATCAATCCTGACTTGGCATCTCGATCTCAGATACTTTCTCACCGATTTGACGTGGCTTCCCTCTGTCTTTTTTACAAATATTTTCATGGAAAGTGCACAGACGAGCTTTTTTTTCCCTGGTGGCCCGACTACATGAATTTAAGCATGTTACTAGATTGGCATCTAGGTCCCACCCTTTTACTGTTGAAATAGTTAAATATAACCGCCACTTCTACCTTAACAGCTTCTTTTCTCACACTTCCCGCCTGTGGAACTCTCTTCCATTTACTGGTTTCCTTGATAACTACAATCTTCAAAATTTAAATGTAACATCAATCGCTATCATCTATCTTCTTGAATCCCTTTCATCTTTTATTTTTTCTCAATCCCCCCCCACACCATAACCCGTTTTTTTTCTCTCACTTTCACTCTCTGTAACCTTCTGTATACTAGTGACATTCCCGCCTTGCTTAGGGTGAAATGATTAAAAGAAAGTCCTAAAGAAATGTGCTGCTGAAGTGGCTCCTGTTTTCTCTAAACTCTACAATGAGTGCATTGCAACTTCTTGCTTCCCTGCTTACCGGAAATCCTCTGTTGTACTTCGGATCTTTCTAACTATCGGCCTATTCGCCTCCTAGCACATTTTGGCCAAGTACTAGAGGCTCTAGTCAACTCTAAATTGGTTAAGCATCTCACCTCGCAGTTTAATAATATGGCATTCGCTTCTCTCAGTCAACTGTTGATATTTTAATAACAACTGCCACAAGAGTTTATCAAGATTTAGAAAAGATTGGGGAAGCAAGAGCTGTTGCTTTGAATAACATGGAAGCATATGACAAGGTTTGGCATACTTGTCTTCTTCACATAGTATTTCTGGATGAATGTTCGAACGGATTCAGTCTTTCTTACCAAATCATAAAATGAATGTTGTTTAGAACGGCCACTCTTCCAGATCTTTTTACATTAATGCAGACGCCCCGTCTTTTTTTTTTTTTTTTATGCGGCATTCACCCTGGGCGGATTGAGCCGGTTTCTTCCTGTTATGAGAAGAAGATTCTTGGGATAAATTACAGAAGTAGGGTACCCAGGCCTACTCGAATAACGTTCTTGCTTGCCGCGTGATTCCTACAGACGCAGAGACAGGTACGACCAGAAGCCGCCGGTTACCGATGCAGACGCTCCTTGGAGTTTCACCAGAGCCCTTGTTAGCCGGCGTGTGTGTCAGACATGTCCGCCTTGGGTGGCCCTACCAGGAACGAAGTTCCGGGCGGCATAGCTCTGACACTACCGTTTACACCCCCCACCGACTGTGAGGTAAGGGTTGGACTTGGGGTGCTTACAGTACCAGGTGTTCCCAAGCGGTCCCCCATCTAAGTACTGACCTGGCTCTACGCTGCTTAACTTCGGTGATCGTACGAGAACCGGTGTTTCAGCGTGATTTGACCGTAAGCGCAGACGCCCCGTCTGCATTAATGTAAAACGATCTAGAAGAATGGCCGAGGGCTTTATTCTTGAACCTACGCTGTTCCTAATTTTCATCAATGACCTTCCTGATGGCATCAGCTCTCAAATCCGTGTTTATTCTGATGACACAACTATTTAATCCTGTCGCGATAAAGACTCTCTTAAGAGAGTACCATAAATGACAAGTCTTGTTAGCGTAGAACTTACGGTTATATCTAGCCAATTCAACTGTGAATTGATGAGACCTTGCCGCTAGTCGAGTACTGTGATTAAATTCATAAAGTCTAAGTACCATAGCAAAGAGTTCACCCGAACAATTGCTACGAAATTATTTCTAGAAAGGGCACAGAGAAGCTACATTACGGCGGTAAGAAATTCACTGAAGCCGAGACGCCAGGTCAAGACTAATAATATTGCTGATTTCTTTTTGGATTTTATCAAGAATCTCTAGATTATCAAGAAGGAAAATGAGTAATACGCAACGAAGTGTCTCAGCATAGCAGATGCCTGGTAACTGGATTTGGTTGGTTGGTTGTTTTTCTTTAGTGGCATGCCAATCACTCTGGGTTATTTAATGCCGAAATCTAAATATCTTTTATTTTATGCTCTGGAAAGAGCACCTGGCATATGTGGCAGCAATATTCTTATATACTTCTAAATATATAAGATAGATTCAGGAGAAAAAAAAGTGTCTAATTGAAACCTGCACAAGTGTCAAAGTCTTCTGTGGCGGAGCGGTATAAAAGCATGCCAATTTTAAAAATGTGGTTCTTCTATAAGTATGATGCTAGTGTGAATACTGAAAGAATACAGATTTTATTTATTTTTGCACTATATAAAACACGGGGATATGGAATGATTAAAAAATATTCTCCATGATATTTACAAAGCTTAACATATGGTACATTGCGGGGTCACTTCGACATGGTGTAATGGTTAGTAAGCTTGTCTCGCTAGATCAGTTACAACTGAATAGTGAGTTCGATCCTCACTGGCTGCCCCGTACATTCAGCCTTGTGTCACATCTAACATATGCTTAAAAAATCAATGAATGATACATCAACAATTATTCTTTACATAATAGTGTTCAGTAACAAACAATAGTATACTACTAAACATTACACATGCAGTAACCTATTACACATGCATAATAATTGTTATTTATAGATTAAAATTAATTGTGTACAAGTGTAAAACAGATGGCATGTTTTCTGATATTTGTAATAAATAATTGTTCTGTTAAGATTTTTTTCAAGAATGAAATGAGTAATATGCAACGATGAGTGTCTCAGCATATCCGATGCCTGGTAACTGGATTTGGTTGGTTGGTTGTTTTTCTTTAGTGGCATATCAATCCCACTGGGCTATTTAATGCCGAAATCTAAATATCTTTTATTCAATTTTATGCGTTTTTGACATTAATATAGTGTTAAAAAAGAAAATGTGCATCCTGTCAGGGTTAATATCCCTGTGTTTTATATATCTATCAACCCTAAACACATATAGGCACTAAATATAAAGTTTCTCTTTCTTTCTTTTATCTATTTCTGTGCTTACACACTTGTCTGACGTATTCAATGAAATGTGCATGAAAGAAGGATTGCTGCCTAAATATACAGACACACGCACACAGACACACACATACACACACGCATATATATATATATATATATATATATATATATATATATATATATATATATATGCATAAAAGTGGACATCGAGGTCAACAGCTAAAGGCGACACGAATAAAGTCAATCGTCAGGCCAATTCGACAGTCAGGCTCAAGCATGAAACTGATTGTTGCCGTTAGGTGTTGTTGACTTCAGTTTCAATGTCCACATTTATAATTTTTTTTACATATGGTCCATCTCTGAAATTGAGCACTTTTACTATAAATATACCTACCATACTGTCAAATTATATATATATATATATATATATATATATATATATATATATATATATATATATATATTATCTCTCTCTCTCCCTCTCTCTCTCTCTCTCTCTATATATATATATATATATATATATATATATATATTAAACAAAACAAGCGAACAAACCAGAAGCCCTTATGCGATCCATAATATCAGGTATGAACGGCGCGCTTTAATACATATCTATCTATCTCTCTCTCTCTCTATATATATATATATATATATATATATATATATATATATATTTTGTGTGTGTGTGTGTGTGTGTATTTATGTATGAATTTATGTATGTATATATGTGTATGTATTAGTGTTGCGTTTGTTGTATATGTGTGTGTGCGTGTAATCATATATATACAAAACAAAAACGCTTTCTAATTTCAGTAATTTGAATTAAAATTCAATAGACATCAATGGCACGAATAGAGATTTATAGATCGATCCATCGATATATAAATATATAGAGTGTTAAATTATGATGTGACAGATAGATAGATAGATAGATAGATAGATAGATAGATAGATAGATAGATAGCCGAAACATTTTCAGAATAGTAAAGCAACAATAAATTTAGTTTAATAAGAACAAGCTTAGCCAAACATAAACAGAATCAAATAAAGAAACAAATATGTTGCTTCGATTATCATTCGAGTCAATCAGCAATCAATTCATCTGTCTATTAGTAAATAGGTGAAATTTACGTTTCATTCTCTTACATTTCGTTTTTTTTTTTTTTTTTTTTTTACTTCCAATTAATTTCCCTATAAAACGAGTTGTCTCATCAAGGGAGATAATTGCGTATGACTGGGCACGTGTGGGCTGGAGAGTGATTTCATACTCAATATTTAAGTAATCAGTAAATGCTCAATTATCCGTAAAACTTGACCAATATCGACCGGATTGTAAAATATTTTCCTGGCAGAAACTTTCGGATAGGAAAGAGATTAAAGAAAAACGAGAGACGGTGAAGAAAAAAAGTTGAATAAATAAGTAGAGACACAGAAAAAAGAAAGATGAAAGAAAGAAAAAGAAAGAAAGAAAGAAAGAAAGAAAGAAAGAAAGAAAGAAAGAAAGAAAGACAAACAGACAGAAACGAAAGAAAGAAAAACGTTAAAAGAATATAGAGCGACGAAGAAGAATAAAGAAAGCAATTTAGAGACAAAGGTAGATACAAAAGAAAGAAAGAAAGAAAGAAAGAAAGAAAGAAAGAAAGAAAGAAAGAAAGAAAGAGAAAGAAAAACGTAAACTAAAAGAAAAGGTTAAAAAATGAAAGCAAGAGGAAACAAAAGAAAGAAAGAAAAGAAAGAAAGAAAATAAAGTTAAAGAAATAAGTAGAGACACAGATAAAAGAAAGAAAGAAAAAGAGAAAAGAAAAGAAAGTTAAAGCAATTAGAGAGGATGAAAAGAAGGAAAGTTGAAACAAAATAGAGAAACGGAAATGAAAGAAAAATGTTAAAAATATAAGGAGCGATGTAGAAGAATAAAGAAAGACATTTAAAAAAGAGACACAAAAGAAAGAAAAGGAAAGAAAGAAAGAAAAAAGGAAGGAAGAAAGAAAGAATGAATGAATGAATGAATTAATAAGAAGAGAGAAAAACTAAAAGAAAAGGTTAAAAAGTAAAGGAATGGATAGACAAAGCAAAGAAAGAAAGAAAGGAAGAAAGAAAGAAAGAAAGAAAGAAAGAAAGAAAGAAAGAAAGAAAGAAAGAAAGGAAGGAAGAAATGAAGAAAAAAAAAAGAAAGAAAGAAAGAAATAAAGAAAGAAAGGAAGAAAGAAAGAAAGAAAGAAAGAAAGAAAGAAAAAGAAAGAAAGAAAGAGATGGGTGAATGATGAAAGAAAGAACTGACGAGGAATAGCAAAATTCAGATACGAAACGAAGAATTCCAAGAATCGATCAAATTATGAATATTGTGACAATAATTTAAATTATCTCGTCGCTTTTCTTATATCGACCAACACGCACTAACACAAACACACAAACCATTTATGGGGAGGTGCTGATAAAATGTGCGAACATATACATATATGTTTCATTAAAAATAACACACAAGGTATTTCTTTGAAGTTTTTTGTTTTCTTATGTGCGAACAACAGATTTCGTTTTCAGACTTAGGCTGTAAAGAAATTGTTCAAATGATTGTTCGTTTCGTGCGCTATTAGCCAGTTTCAAGGATTTGGGCATGGTTAAAATAACTGTGACCTAGTATGGTAATATGATGAGAGGTAGACATAGTTTTAATTCTCGAATATGGTCAGTACATTATAGCCGTGTTCGAAGTTGATGTCGTTAAGGTTTTTATGATTAGGACGAAAAAGTAACAATTAACTGCATGAATACTGAACACGGCCATAATGTGCTGGTTGTATTCGAAAATTAAAAATGTTTTAAGTCACACATACATACGTCCTGACGAGTAAGGATCTATTACTTGTATTAATTTTCTCTCTCTCTCTCTCTCTCTCTCTCTCTCTCTGTATATATATATATATATATATATTAATTAATTTTTTAAAAAGAAAGAGACATCCTTAAGTTTCCATGACTATAATTTATTTACCCAGAAAATATATTTTTCCTGATTTGTCAGGTCACATGAATGAACCAAGAAAAATATTTTCTGAGGAAATGAATTATAGTCATGGAACCTTTTGGTTGTCTCTTTTAATTAATTAATATTTGCTCTGTTGTTACATTGATCTCTCTAGATTACGACCTCTTTGAACTTATCCATACGGATCTGTGTAAAATAAGGGTGATCTTAGGGTTTTTTGTTGTTTTTTCCTCAAAAATGTTCTGTGGAAAATGTCATGATGCCATTTCTGACCTTAGGTCTCCGTTTGCGACCTGGAAGAAATGAGTATACAACAGAAATCAAAGGAATAATAATAATAATAATAATAAGAAGAAGAATAATAATAATAATAAGAAGAAGAAGAAGAAGAAGAAAGAAAGAAACAAACAAACAAACAAGGGAAGGAAGTTTACTGGATGAATAAAAAAGAAGATGCTTGTGAAATATCAAAAATGAATTTATAAATTAAAACCGAAGCGCCTAAAATAGTTCAGTCGGGAGTAAAGTTTTTGACGGAATTTATTCTCTAGTACAGTGATTTTTAACGTCACTGGTACTCTAGTAATTAACTGTTCATTTTTCCCGCACTGGTAACTGAGGTCGATCTCTGAACCCAGGTAAGAGCGACTTTCTCAAATGTTGATTTTCTGTGCAGACAGTCAGGCAGAGAATTTTGGCGCAACGCAATTTTCTTACCCGTACCCAGCTTCGATTTGTGTCGTATCTAATTTCAGTAAATAGCAGAAAAGTAAATTCTGTGATGTATATATTCTATAACGAGAACTGAACGTAGTTTCTGTTTTGTTTTTAATGATTATTTCGACACACGAACGCCAAATTGTTATTCGTTCCTGGAAAATATAATGGCTGAACTTCAGTTTTATGTCTGAAATTGCATGTTTATTTTCGATAATTTTACGTGAGAATCTTTAAAAAATTAAAATAATGCGCAAAATTGGTAATAATAGAGAAAAAAAAAATGATTCATAAAAACAAATAATCGATTCAAATTTCTGTCAATGACAAAAAAAAAAGTTTTATTTTCAGTTTAAAAAGAAAATTCAGGTTAGTATAGTTCATGGAGTGTACGATGTTTATATTTACTAAAAACATGATTTGTATCTTTAAAACTTCGTATACTATAGGCTGTATGATGTGCGAGTCGTGTAACGGGTATCAGCGAGGAAAGTCGAATGATATTATTAGTTACGATCACCGAAGTTAAGCAACGTTGAGTCTGGTCAGTAGCTAGATGGGTGACCCCTTGGGAATACTAGGTGCTATAAGCTTGGATGTGTGGGTGGTGTAATGGATACGATACGGAATTATTAATCGGAGCGCCGGGTTCCAATTCCAGTCGGGTTCGTTATATTCACATACGCGCAAATACTCTTGGGAAAGGCATGAATCCACCTCTTCAGCTATGGGTTAATTAGTAAGATTGTATCACTAATCTATTATTATCGCTAAAAATAAAATAAAATTGTGCACAAAAAATATTTAGATTTTGGCATTAAATAACCCATAGAGATGTTGATATGCCGCTAAGCAAAAATAACCAACTATTAACCGACATATTATTGCATACATCCGGAGGCGGGGTCCCTAAGACATTCCGATGTAATGGTTAACTTCGTTCTGGTAACTCCTGCGACCAGACCGGTGCCAAGCTGTGTTGGGTTCTACTTTTCTCTTGGACAACATCAGTGGCATGGAAAGAGGAGATGTACTACATAGATAACCGCCGATCTCTTATAAAGCCATGTCCAGACCTACACCCTGGAGTGGAGACTCCAGAGGCGCCTCGCTGTGACGGCAAAATACGGGAAGTAACAGTCTAATGATGTGAGGTTTCCCAAAGTCTTTTTGTATGGGGAACTGGCCAACGGCAAAAGGACACAAGATCGACCTCATCTTCGCTTCAAGGGCGTTTGCAAAAGTGACATGAGGGAGATGGACATAGACATCTAGAAGTGGGAAGACGTCCCTAACAATCGGTTACGTTGGAGAAGTGTTTTACACCAAGGGCTGGGGCACACTTACCATCCTTTCCCCCAGCTATGGGCTAATTAGTAGGAATTTTATCAGTAAATAATTATTATCTCAAAAAAAAAAGAAAAGAAATTCTTACAAAATAAAAATATTTTCTGGCTTTAAATAACCTGCAAAGGGTTGGTAAGCCGTAGAAAAGAAATAAATAAATCAAAGCTTACACGGGAAGTTTATAATCTGCTCGGTACTTTGGGAAATACCCCCCACCATGTATCAGTAAATCATTATTATTTTCCCAAAATTCTTACAATCTAAAAATATTTTCTGGATTTAAATAGCCTGCTAATAGGTTGCTAAGCCGTAAAAAAAATCAATCAATCATTCTGATAACAAGAAAAATGTTATGGAAAACAGTGTATAATTATACTTCCTGATTACTTACATTATTTAAATTATTCGAACTGTTATCCTCGTCTTAATTGCCGTATTCACAACGTTTCGGACTTTGTACGCTCCGGCCTTCTTCAGGTGATTGGAATTTCGGACCGAACCCTTTATTTCGTCCACCGGGGTGGATTGTTCTAGTTCCACGTGCCGTGTCTCTTCCGGATATCTCAGTTATTTCCCTTTAACTCAACTCCCCAAGTTTTTTGTTCACCACTGTTGTAACCTGGGATTGAACTCACAACTCTTTGGTTCTTAGTCACTGGATCTAACCAACGCCTTTATCCACTGGTCCATGTGTCCTTGAAGAAAGCCGGAACGTACAAAGGCCGAAACGTTGTGAAAATGACAATGAAAATGAGGATAACATTCCGTATAATGTAAATAATGTAAGTACCGTATTTTCCGGCTTACAAGACGCACTTTTTTCCTAAAAAATACCAAGAAAAACACGTGTGGTTCTTCCAAGGCGAATGTAAGGCAACGGCCAGGCTCAAGTAAGCTTGGACGGTCACCTAATTGGCTTACAGATATGGATGTGGATTTGTATGTTGACTCATTACACTATAATGTTAGCTATATATCTAATTCAGCCTTTTATATGATGTAACCTCAGTACTTAGCTGTTAAAAGTATTTCTAACTTTAAACCTTCCTGGAGCCGAGCCACAAGCTTAAACATGCTCTATTTACTAGCAGCGGCGGAAGCCTTTCTGCTCTTAACTAGTATGTCATTGCCATGCAAACAAAATCGGACGAATGATTAATGCAAACAATACGTGGCGCCAGTATGTGAGGGGTGCATAGCGAATGTGTTGTTGTATGAGAATGACTTTTTTTTTCTTAGAAATTTCTTTCCAATATTAGGGTGCGTCTTCCAAGCTGCAGCGTCTTGTAAGCCGGGAAATACGGTAATCATAATATCTCATCTCACAGATATAGAAAAATATACTTTATGGTTGGAAGATTTTCAACTCAATTTATGCATTATATTTTTAAAAAATGCCACCTCCCTTTGGCACATAGATAATCATATCATCTTCACAGATGATGTTCTGTCATTTTCTGTGAATTGCCACTTATTCTTGGGAAAGATACTGGAACTGTTTCCCGTTGCCGTCTCCATTGTTTTGAATTGTGAGTGTTGCTTCTCTAAGACTTGTTGACAGTCAAAGAAGTCTACTCTACTATTTAACCCATAACCGGAGGGAAAGGAGAAAGGTCGATTCTTTTTCTGATAGTATTATTATCAAAGTGAACGCTACTGACTAGATTTGAATTTGAACTCGTCTCACCGATTCCACTTTCCACAATGGTTAGACAAAAAAAATAAACTGCGTTATCTAACCTGACAAAAACAAAGTAGAATTATATTTCCAGCGGTTACAAATAAATTAGAGTTATTGATTTGTTTGGGCGCTTATGGATATAATTGATTAATCCAAGCCAAAAAAATAATAATAATAATAATGGTATATATTGGTTAACAACTACAGGAAAATGATCCCTCACTTTTTATCCGGTTGAAGCTGATATTACTAATAGTTTATCCTTGCTGTCAAAAAGATGGCATGTATGAAATTGGTATTTTATGTCGTTAGGATAATTAGAGGTGTTTAACGTGAACATATTGTTTCAAAATTTCGCGACTCTCTCGCTATTTCCATGGTAAATGTTTAGATGATCTCCATTCTTTAGTTCCATGACATTTACAGCGGGGACGTACCATGCTACTTCCACGGAGTCGAATCACTCTTATATCTTCCATATTCTAAATGTAAAGATAAAGTCCCGCTCAGCTTCTCTTTCTTTTCTTATGAACTATTACTTTGTGAAACAGAATGCTATCTATCTATCTATCTATCTATCTATTATCTATCTAGTTTGTTTGTTCATATCTATCTATTTATCTATATAGGTCTGTTCCTATCAGTCCATCAAGTTGTGTCTGTTTCTATCTATCTATCTATCTATCTATCTATCTATCTATCTATCTATCTATTAGAGTCTGTTCATATCTATCTATTTATCTATATAGGTCTGTTTCTATCAGTCTATCTAGTTGTGTCTGTTTCTATCTATCTATCGCAAGGCTATCTATCTATCTATCTCTCTCTCTCTCTCTCTCTCTATATATATATATATATATATATATATATATATATATATATATATATATATATATACAATGAATCATTTATACAAAAGGTAAATTAGTAAAGTTAATGATATAAAATGCCTGAAGATGACTGAATGTACAGTCGAAAGTACTTGCGTATTTAAGAAAGACCTTATACAGCTTATAATTTTTAAAAAACAAGGATCATAATATTCATTGAGTGATCAGAAGGTGAATGTATCTTTTAAAATTTATTAGCGAAGGAATTCGCCATTTTATATCATTAACTTTACTAATTTTTATATGAATGATTCATTGTAATGTAATATAAATTGAACTGCACCACATATTTATTTATATATATATATATATATATATATATATATATATATATATATATATATCACCAGAGCTTGGTTATTTAGAAATAAGTATCAATACTTGTTACCTATCTCATTACATTGCGTTTATTAATTTCAACCTGTCAGCTTAGGCGCCGGACATTTGCTTCTTTCTTCGTATCTTCGTCAGAGACGTCTACAAATGAATCTGATTCCTCTCCAAATATGCCAAGATCTTGAAAAACAAAGCTGCAAACAATTCCATTATTCCATTATTACGGAATCTAACAATATTTCACAAACTGAGCTTTTCCTTTATAACATTCCGTGTCTGAACTTTCAACCTAAGTACATATAATTGTGGCGGTTATGAAAAAAAACTAGCTAATGGTAGACATTGGACAATGAGACCAATGTTCTCTCAGTTAGAGACATGACAGTAAAATTGCTTATTTTTTTTTAAAAATATTTTTCTAGCTAGCACAAAAGAGAACAGATCCATAGCCGAAATATACTTTTCGTGTAGACATTACCATATTTTTTAAATTTACAGACATATATTTGAAACGTTTCTAGTATAAACAATTTTGAAATTGACAGAAATATATTTGAAACGTTTCTAGTATGAACGATATTTGCAATTGACAGACTTACATTTGAAACGTTTATAGTATAAACGTTTTAAAAAATTGACAGACATATATTGGAATCGTTTCTAGTATAAACGATTTTGAAATTGACAGACATATATTTGAAACGTTTCTAGTATAAACGATTTTTGAAATTGATAGACATATATTTGAATCGTTTCTAGTATGAACGAATTTGTAATTGACTAACATGTGTTTGAATTGTTTCTAGTATGAACGATTTTGAAAATGATAGACATATTTGAAACGTTTGTAGTATAAACGATTTTTGAAATTGACAGACATATATTTGAAACGTTTGTAGTATAAACGATTTTTGAAATTGACAGACATATATTTGAAACGTTTGTAGTATGAACGATTTTGAAATTGACAGACATATATTTGAATCGTTTCTTGTCCTTATAGTTTTGAAGCTGAGAAGCATATTGCTGCATTAAAAAAACTGTTTCATCCACAAAGCCTTAATCAAATGTTGACTCTAGATTTATGCACGGTTCTTTGGCCAACACATTATTATTAATCCCGAATATCCCACAGTTACTTTACGATACTATCAGTTTTTGTCGGTTTTTCATCACCATGCAAAAATGCGAAATGAAAATGAAGCCCCATGATATGTTTTTATTAATGTTCCTGAACCTAGAAATTCAATTCTAAAGTAGACCCAATTGATTCGTAAGAAAATAGCATGTTTAGATTAAGCGCTAGTTAACTTCAAGTCAAAGCTCAAATTTCGAATGTTAGTTTTCATGACATGCAGACCATTCCCACATGAAATTTTGGCGCAATATAGTCTTCCGATTTCCATTCACACAAGCCACTTCATTAGAATGTCTACTATACGAAAGTAATACTAATAATATTAGAGCGTAATGCTGTATTAAATTAAACTATTGTTAAAGCTGTTATTTACTTAGCTTAACTTAGTTTATCAACAGGCTACAATTATTGAACACAACTGAAAATCAAACTCACGACTCAGTAACAATGGTCAGCTAGACTAGCACGCTGACCATTACCCGACGCCAGGCACTTCAATCATGATTATAATGATTTATTACCCTAATCTCTAGTACACGAGCAATGGGGTACGCAATGGGGATCAAACTCACCTCTCACCAATAATCATCTGCGAGTCGAGGTTTCTGTCCTAAGGTGAGGCAGCCTCTGACTCATAATCGTACGAACATAAACCGTTCTCTCTTATCTCTTTCACTCACCTTGACAATTTTTCTCACTCTCCTAACTCTCCGTTCCTGTCACTCCCTAAACTAGGATTGCCACATTGAGCTACAAGTAGCGAACTGAACGGCATTTGAAAGCCCGCGGTTGTTAACATTATTAATTTCTTCTCATTAGGTTCATAAGTTAACTCGGCTCATTTAAAAAAAAAATGAACAAGGTTACCTGGAGATTCTACCAAGATTCACAATCGGTAATCTTAACAATATAAGATATCATCATCATCATCATCATCATCATCATCCTTCAACCATAGTATGGTTGGTTGGAACTCTATTGACAATCCCTTTCCATACGGTTCGGTTCTGTATTACTGTCCCCAGAAACCCAATTTCCAACCCTCAGTTCCCATGTATGGTGTCTAAGAAAATAAATTTTCTTGAGAAGACCTTTCCAGAAGGAGTAAGGATGAGACGATTTCCCTGTCAGCTTTGTGGCAGTGGCCGGCAAACTGTAATCGTTTTTCTTTAAGCTTAAGAGAGATTGGCCTCAGTTCTCCGTAAATTGTGTTAAGCGAACCTGGGATCTTCAACTGATATTCTAGATTTTTCTAAGCAAATTTGTATATGTTCCATTCAGTCGTTTTTCAAGACGAACAGATAATGTCCAAGTTTCAGATCTATACAGTGAAATGGTTCAATCAGTGTTCGAAAGGTTTGGACTTTTTAAAGAGTATGGCAAGTTCCAGCGCCAAATCTTGTGAAGTTTGTTACACGCATCCCATGCAAGAGCTTTGTGGGTGTTGAAGTCTTTTGGGGAATTTATTATTAAAAGATATGTTGATGACACTGAGATACCAAAATCAAACAAATAAAAAAGATTAAATATCTGGGAAGTGTTTTAACAGAGGTCGGAAAGAGCGATACTTAGATCCGAAGGTGCATTGCGATTGCTAAATATGCTTTTCAAAAACTAAGCGGAGTACTAAGAAACAGTAAAATTAAATTAGAAAAAGAAAAGAAAAAACTACTGAACTGTTATGTGATATCTGTCCTCTTATAAGGCAGTGAATACTGGACAATCTCCTCAAAGAGGAAGACAAGGCTTGAAGCAACAGAAATGTGGTTCTACAGAAGGATACTGAGAATTCCATTGATGGCGAGAATAAGTAATAAGGAAATAGCAACGAAATAACACTTTTACTCAAAACCAGGAAAAGACAGCTGAAATTCCTTTGACAATCTAGTGAAAAGACGAACGCAAATATAACTAAACTGGAGCTTTATTCGGTTTAGAATGGAGTGCGTTCAATCTGGACTTATTTACATACAAAATACGTATAAAGTCAGTTATGTGTCATGCATGATACATGCTTAGGCGATCAGGTATCTTTCGATACATGACTGACGAGGCAGTTTTGTCCTGCAGTAGGTTATCATTTCTTTCTGCGGTAGACCAGTTGCCATTCAACGCTATAGAACACAGTTTGTCCTTGTATTTACCCATAGCTGGTGGGAGAAGATGATTCATACCTTTCCTAAGAGTATTAGGACGTAAGTGAATATAATGGATTCGACTGGAATTCGAACTCGGTTCACCGACTCAATCCGAGCCGCTATCCATTACTCTACAGAATACGTATAAGGGGTGATAATCTATACCACATTCTCCCACGTTGGTTATTTGTAGGGGACAAAGTCATTCCACCGATCCGATCACCTGTGCAGGTATTTTGAGGACGTCGTGGTGTTTTGCAGTCGACAGCCGCCTCTGACATTGATTCGTCTGAGCTTGTTGTCCTGGGTTTGTCTTGCATATTCGACTTTGAAGTAAATTCCGTGAAGCAAGTTTATAGTTTCCTCGTAAGATGGGGAATCTGAAATTATCCTGTAGGCAAAGGGTGGAGGCAGATGGTTCGTCAGTCTTGTCTTGTCCATTTGTCGGTGAGGGTGTTCCGCTTTAAGGGTTTCCACGAAGTTTTCAAACGTTAATATCCAAATGGTTCATTGCTCAGCAACTGTGGAAAGGCCAGGATCGACGTCGAACTTTTTCGGTTTCCTGCAGTGTTCAATGTTGATTCAAAATTGTAGTGAGAATACGAAAGCAGGTGTAACTAAACTGAAGCTTTATTCGACTTAGAATGGAGTGTACCCGAACCGGACTACGTATAAGGGGCGATAATCCATATCACAGATACATAATGAGGGAAGAGGGCTTGTTAACCAACGGGGTATATTGAGGGCAAGAGAGATGGTATTTATCAATTCACCCACAGGAATTGAATGTGGCACAAGGCCTTT